>QKMV01000276.1:0-18466 GCA_003287335.1 Lednia tumana
CTTAAGGTTCTATGCACACTTTGAAATGACAACATTTGGTTCGTAGCCAGTCTGCTGTACTATTTACACATGCAAATTGTTTTCGATTAATCAAATGAAATTTCGAGGACATAATATAAAGTATTATTTCGAATTGCAATTGATCCAATGCATCACATGTGACCAATGGGTGTCTAGTGCGTTTGTAATTATTCGCCGTACCCAATGTGCAACAAGTTTAAGGTAAACTCTGCAGCAAGATATTCATTTCGATGAGCATTTGAATACCTCCAATAACACGATTGTAAATCATGACAGAGCCATTGTTACGTTTGGACACCTTCCATACCCGAGAGCTGAACGACTGAGTTAAAACGTAGACTCACAAAAACATGAAAATGCGTCGAAATTTTAATGGTGTTAAATAGAGAAAATGTTTAGCAAAGTATTATCAAAATAGATTTTAGTGCACACATTTCATGCGTAAGATAAGACGATTCCACTAGTTTGTGGTTTTATAGTACTTGAATAAAATCAAGAACGCCCATAGTTATAACTTTCAGAGACACGATTGGAAAAGGAAACTTGAGACGGGTAGATCGGAAACGTTGTGGTGGAGAGGATGGTTTCTTTTTGGATGATGGAAAACTTTATTTGAAACGAGTCGGCGGCAGGGTGCCGCGCTGCGCCGCGCTGCGCTGCGCTGCGCTTCTTACAAACACGCATCGCCTATGATCCAATTTCCAAGCATTATTTTCATTTCATTGCACATTTGGCTTTGGTTTTGTTTGCGATGATGGTATTGACGTTATCTCCTTTGAAGTGCGTTATTGCTTGAATTACTTCTAGAAAAGGAATGTTCAGTCAAAGACTCCATACTACATTTTACTTATCAAGCTTCAAACAAGAATGGCGACAAAAACGTTTACTGTAATTCATTAGTGAAGTTCAATACGTTTAAAAACTGAATTGATTCCCTGCTTATTGAAAGTCTCGAAACAGAAGGTTCAAAAGTTTTCTTTAGTTCCTAATTCTTGTGTAAAATGTGCATTTCCTTGAGATGTTTCGCACTCCAATTAACCAAGATATACCAGTAAGTTACGCTTCCACGTCAGTAAAAAGGATTTCTTGCTCCGTTGTCATGCTTGCTTAGTGGTTTTACTGCATGTGTAATGTTTAGGAAGATTAGATACTGTGATAGCAGAGGTGGATCAACACATGCACATTCATCGCCGCTCGTGGTGTATTTCTCAGCTTGCATGCAACCTGCGCGTCGTAAAGTTGGTGCATCGGAAGTTTCTCGATACGATGCACGAGGTGGGGCAATGTTCACAAAACTTTCCGAGAAGATTAACCTACAAAACCGAGCAGTTTAGACCCTCAGCACATGCGAAAGTTACACGAGAGATTAAAGTCATGCACTCTATTGAGCATAAACAATGCATCGCTTGCTTGCTTTCAGCGAAATAGAGCTGATATGAAATATGCGGTAGTGTTATAAGCCGTATTAATTTCTTCTGCAATAGTATGAAAAATAAAAGAACGAATCAATTCTCGTTTAAAATTTACCATCTAGCTGTTGTCATAAATGAGGAACAACCTGTACACGCCTTGGCTGAATTATGCATTGATACACTTCATGCAACTTTCTTTTGGTGAGTTTCAACTTTAAAGGACCAATAAAATGTCACTCCAAATTAAGATTTCAAATCCTTATGCGCTACTTTTTCCTTCCAAGGCTCGGAAAGTGTTAAGTTATCTTTGAACTTGTGTGTATGGGTTTACTGGCACGACGAAATTTGCGATGACACATGCAAAATGACACTTCGTTCGTCGGGCGTTGTTTGCCGGGTTATATGAAGCCATAAACAAAATGGATAGACGTCCACTTAAAGTATAAGCAGGCAAAGTAGGAAGCATGGAGATGATCCAATAAAAGCTATCGAGACAAAAGGCTCAAGTATACCACTGTACGAATGGAACAAACAAGGGAATAGAAAAAATTTTCTTTGTAAACCTGGATTTTTTGGGAAGTTTTACAAAGAACAATTTGGAAAATGATACTTCGTTTGCAATATTTATAATAATTCTCTACGTTTCCCTATATTTTAACATTCAATTTTTTACCTTCTATAGAAAGTTTTCTTTTATATTAAGAATTGCTTTTTTTTTTAGTCAGCACGTTTTGGGATTTTCATCTTTTGAGCAATATTTGTTAGTAAGCAGTTTCTTTTATCTAGAAAAACAAAACTCGTCGAATTGGAAGTGGTTTTGATAATGTTGAAAGCAACTGACGTAGAGGAATAATGATGGAGTTGTCAAATCCCGCGTTGCACATTGGTGTCAATTCATTGAGCAATTTCGATACTCTAAGAGAAGTCTTTTCTATGCTACCCAACTAAAAATATAAATATACTTAAGACAAAAAACTGTTTTTTTTGTTGCTAATGTTCAATGGAACTGAAAGTCATAAACGCGACGTGATTTCTGAAACCAATTTACAACACTAGTAGCGCATAATCGACGATAAACTAGTAATTTAATTGTGTTTTTACACTTCATTCGCAACAGTATAAATTATTACTATTCACATGGGTTGACCAGGGCAGGCGGGGCAGGGTGTCGTTTTGGTACACTTTTGGAGCTGGAGCGGCGCCCTGGCTCCAGATTTTCCAAATGGGCAGGATCCCCGGTTCTCAATATACGTTCTGTCACATCTCGACTGAAGTTTTCAATTTTTATAGCAATAGCGATGTGATGTGTATTGGTATTATTATCTGCACTTTGGTTTAATTTCAATTTCTAGTGCTAGTGTCAATGTAGTCCACGATTTGAGTGACAATCGAAGGGGTTGAAATGCAAGTGCAGTTATTGGAGCCCCAATAATGCTTCAATAGGAAGAGCAGGCATAGACAGATCGCATAATTTGGATTGTGTGTCTCGTAGCATTAAATGGGTCACATTGCACGTTGACTACGACAATACATAATCTGGAGCTGAATGGAATGAGCTTTGGGCTTTTTGTAATCTGAGCCATTGGCCAATGGTAAGGATGGAAGAAAAAGTAAAACAACTTACTGAGGCCGACACACATTGAAAATTGGTGGGTTTTGATAGGTGCTTTTCTGGGTGATGGTTGAGGTGGGTTGGGGGGCATTCACAAAATGTACAATATTTTTTTATCGCCCGATACTTCTTGTTACACAATGCACCACAGCAGAGCGCCCATTGTATTGACAAACTATTCAATACAAAGAGCCAACTTTGGAAACCTATTTCAAGTTTGATTTTAGCACTTTGTCTGGAAAATTCCTTAACAGGCCGTGTAATACTTTTTATCTTATAAAATTCAATCGTACTATAGAGTACGTATTCTACCTCAGTATAACTTTTTGATGAGAGGAAATTGTTCGAGTGTAACTTTAAATTCAAGAATATTGCTATATAAAAGAAGTTTCAGCGACTTGAAGCATTCATTTAAACAATTTTTAAACATACTTTGCCAATTTAAGAGAATTTAATATATTTCAGAAAGTAAGAACAGTTTTCACATTGGTTAGGAATGTAAAGAAAATAGCATCTTATCCTAGGCTGACGCAGGTCTTGGAAGTCACAAAGTATGACCTTTATGGGCGTGTAGTTAAAATAGAATGTTATACTAATGCTTCAATCTTATAATACCTACAGAACGTACACATTATTATTACGCTCGAAAAATAATTTTTGACATGTTATTGTTGGGAATCAGCCTACGGACATTTCTGCGAATGATTCTGTGTTTTTTTACAAAGTATACCCAAGTCCCGGCAGATGGCTCTATAGTCTGACGTTAATTTAGTGAAAACATTCGAAAACATACAAACCGCTGATGACAGTTGAGTAATTAATTTTGAATTAATTCTAATATTTTCCGTGTATGAGCGACTAACAAAAACGAACAGATATTTTTAATTTTTACAATTTAATAACCGAGTGAGATGCATTCACAATTATATTTTTGACAGCTAGCTTGTACATTCGGAGCCAAGTTGTTGGAGAATCAACTCAACTTTTCTGTACTCTTTCATTTTCATTTTGCAGTAAGGTATTCGTTATTTCGTACCTACCCAGAAACCCAGATCAGGTCATAAAGAGTAAACACCGTCCATTGTGTAGAAAAGTTGACAATTGACTTTGTGGGCATTGTGGTTGTGCTGACACTGTGACTACAATTATTTTTCGGCACGAAAACTAAATGAGCACGAGAAAAAATGATCACATGCCAAGATGGTGGCAAAAAGGATATGTAATTAAACTGACTGATGGCATGGCAACCAGAAGCGAACTGTTTAATTTTTGTGCGGAATAGCAATTAGTTTGAAAAGCATGCCCTGAAATAGTCAGCTGTGCGTATATCATTTGATCGAACTGGTATTTATTAATCTTACCCGTTTCCATATGTTCTGTCTTGCCCGTTGCCACCAATATTGTGGAGAATATCGGCAACGTGCATCGTGCACTATTTGCTTCGCGTATATAACCTACGCAAACCATAGTGGCAAACAATTGTCCTTTAGAAACACATGCAGCTTGTGCATTTAGCTATTATAATGTGTATAAATAGACCTTGCGGACCTATTGTCATTTTGTGTGGCTATTGGCTGATACATAAAGTGCATCGACTATGTTAACGCATTGACCCGGGGCTGTTATTTAGACATGGTCCTCACGAAATAAATGCTGAATCGTGCCGAATGCTTCATCAATACGAGCCCCACACTCCTAATAAGTTATAGTAGGCACCGCATATTGAACTCTAGATCAAAAATATCTACGTTGTCATGATAATTAGCTTTCGCATTGGTCTCTTGTTCATTCAATTGGCATATATTTTGTGTGTGCATTGTCAAGACAGTTTTCCCAATTCGTGTATTCATATTTTTGTGATCGCATTTAATGACGTCTCTCACGCAATGAGTGTGATATGATACGAGAGCGAATGAAGGATCAGGGGTTCAGTCAGCCTCGAACAATGGCTCGCTACTACCCCTCGCTAAACGTTGAAGCATACTAAGGGTTGACAGAAGACAGATTGTATGGACCGTTCGCTCGCCTGCCTGGTTGCCAGCCATCGTAGCTGACGTATTAGATCCTGTGTCACTGTTCAAACATAATATTGCAATGTCATCATAATTATATTAAGACAAACAAGACACCCTCTGCTGATAAACAGAGCGTGCTTCAATTTATTATGAACCTTGGCGAAGCCTTGTCAATCTTGAACATGTATGAAATTATATTGGTATTATCTGCTTAAAACCCTAAAGTGGTAGTTAGAATTTTAACGCACAATGTTGCTTAACTTAATTCGTTGTGGAAGTGTGCAGAGTCCATGCTGACTCGTGTTAGTCCAGGTCTGAATAGGCAGATAAAGAGAAAATATCCAGTCTATCATGGACTGACGCATGGAACATGGAATAATCCTGGACTTTTTTCGCTTGCAATAAAAATTCTCTGTACTATCCTTATTCGTTGAGATGAAATGTAGACTAAGGGTCCGAATTGATCCGATGTCCATGAGTCCGGCAGCCGATAAGACTTTTTGATGTGTTGCTTCATCGTAGACCTCTACTGCCCGAAGAGTACATCATTCTTCCCTTGCCTTGTTGATGCAGCTTGTTGCTTTTGTATACCCGTTTTCGTCCCCACCGTTCAGCGTTATTGCCATCTCTCCATCTTCGAGCTATCTACTGCCCACATCCACTTTGTCAAGAAGTCACAAAGTCTCCGAAATTAAAATTATCGCATCTCATACCTCAACTGTCGCACTAAAAATTTCACCACACGCATGTATGTGACTTTATGATGACGAGTTGGCATATCTTTCAAACGCATGTTTATAAATTGCACTGAAGTTGGCGAATATGTTCTGTATTGAGGAGAGAGAGCTCATATAAAATGTATTTGTAGTGCAAAGGGCGGCTTATGCGTTTAGGCTCACACGTTTAGAAGTGTCACACGTGACGCGTCTACTACATCAAGGTTTCCAGGGTTGATATAACGAATAGTTGCGTCAAGAAACTGAAAGGAGTATAAAAAGAGAGGTAAAAAATGTACGTGTGAACGATACAACCATCAAAGTTAGATCGTAAAAGCTGATTTGATGTTAACTGCCAAATTGAGCTACTTGCTGCTTAAAAGGGGGTTTGATATACGAATGTTATTATTAGCTTGTTTAGCACACAAGATACAAGATTAACTTTCTGAAATTCTGACACCGATGAAAAATCGACCATTAAAAAGCCATGTAAAAGGAAAATCTATTCGATGGAAAAACGTTATGGTGTTTTTGTGAAGTTTTCCTCGGACGACATGTGACTTTGGGGGTAGTAAAGGACACGGGGCTAAGATAGCCGGAAATTTATTTAGTGTAGAAAAGTCTTCCCCATAAAGTAGAGTGGACGTCGGTGGTGCCACATTCAATAACTGGCGAAGGAGGATTCTTAAGATGAAGCTTTTAGCTACCGATAAAAGAAACCCCGAGAAAATAACGACTTTGAGCTTTGGACTTTATAAAAAATAAAAGGAAACATTGACATTGGCAACAATACAATCCATTAGGATCGTGCGGTCAATCGTCATATTTCGATTGCCAAAAACATAAAACGTGGGAAAAGTAACAAGATGGCAAAGACAAGAAAGCAGGGTTGCACCAATTTAATCAAATATCCGGTGATTTAAATCCAAGATTTTGAAAGTTCTGTGTAAAGTTGTAGATAGTCAGCCAAAATCTGAAATATCTGTAGTAGTATTTTCATCAGTGATAGCATAAGAAGAACATTCTGCTGATTCATCTCACAAAAATTACAAAGATACCTCAAATAATTTATGTTGAAAGTAAAGCTGAATCAGCTGAAATCTCTGTCTGAGTGCTCCGTATTGGAAATTTCTTCCATTATAATTGAACATTTTTACCTCAATCATTGTAAAATTATTCTCCTCGTGTGTGTGTGTGTGCTTTTTTGTGACTGCTTGCAATGTTAAAAAGCCAATATTTAAAAATCATTCGATTTTTCGCAATTAAAAAAATAATCAGCCCTGCGAATAACTACAAGCAATCTAAGTACAGTAAACACCCATTTTTAGTGAGTTTACTTGGGTGAGGTGTCTTTATTAACTAACAGTCTTAATTTCCACGTGTTGTTTGGTACAAGTGCAATTTAATGGCAATTACGGTGCCGTATGACGCTGAAATCTCTATCTCGGTCGTGCACGAGCACACCAGCAGATTATCACATAATCTGTTTTGTAGCGGCCCCTATTTTAATTCTCGTATATATACCAATACCGTACAGGATTATCGTTGTACCACATTTATGCCGACACCATGTTCACGAGGTTTAGAAAACAGGATTGGAATTTGGAACGCGTCGAAAGCATTCCGACGAACATAATGTACTCACATGCAGTTGCAGAGATGTATTATATTTTGAGCACCGAGCGATTGACAAGTATACAGAAACAAACTCAACTCATTCCTGCCCACATTGAAATATGCAGTAAAACCACCTGTGCTCGTGTATTCAGAATTTTACCCTCTATCTATCATGTGGCTAGTCCATTTTATTACAAACCCCTTGATAGAAACAATTTCCAGATCTGCAGGCAAATGTACGCCAGCCAATTATCGGCATTTCAATCGGGCAGACGCAACTGCTGGGTTCATCGGCGCACGATGAAACGAAAACTGTGCGTGCCTTGCGTATGAACGAATAGCACCGACGATGCATCGAATTTAAGAAATTATCAATGTGTAATCCGAAACTCTTATAAACACTACTAGAACTTCTCACGTCACTGCATAAATAACAGGGAAATTGATGGAATTTGCAATTCATTCCTCTGGGCCATTTCCCACTTGCTAACAATGTTATGCACACATCTTAAGTAAGGAAATTACCACGAGTATGCAAACGTTGTTGTAAAGCGGTTTCTGGATGTTGCTGCACTGGGAGTTGAGTTTGGTCACCTTAGATTAACCCGGATTGTGCGGTACGTATCAATGTAATGTTAGTAGAACGATTATGAATATGAGCCATGCAGTTAACATTGTGTGCATAGCTAAAGTTCGTACCAATAAAGACAACGGCTTCTCGCCAGACTACATTACGCCAAACATGAATACATAAATTCCACCATACTGGCGTTCGCTCACATGACCAAGAACGAAAAAAGGTTTCATTTTGCGTCAGGTTTTGCTTCACCGAGCAAGTTTTTGTGTGGGTACGTGATTTTGCGTTACTTCTTACTCACTGCCGACGCAGTCTGTCTGCGATGAGATTTTCCCAATCGTTTCCAACGTTTACCTGAAACAAAAAATAGAAAACTGTCAGTCAAGAAGTTTTCAATTACAATTGTAATTAAAACTTGATTCGGACATCCCAATACAAGCATAGATTCCTAAATATATTATATTTAACTATCTCGCTGACCTTTTCGAACACAAAATATGATTCTCGTATAAAAAGAAATAGCTCGAAGCTTTTATGTACAAAATTAATTACTAAACGTTAAATCAAAATGTCATTGGATGTATTCTTGAAAAGAAATGGAGCAGTGGGTACAAGGGAATAGGGATACTATTTTCGGGACAAAGCAGTAAATAAAAGCATGGGAAATGTTGGCTAGATTGTAAATAAAGCTTGCGCAAAAACCACATCCATTGTTCGCTCTATATATACTAACGTAGATCATAGAATGTTAGAACTGTGTATCAAAAAATGTTGCACTTTTAATCAAACAACAATTCCTTCGAGGGCAATACAAAATTTACACTCCAGATCACAACTGCATTCAATTTTTGGGTGCATTTTTACTTGAGGAAATCGAGCTCACCTACACATATACAGCACGACAAGTTACTTAAAACACATCGTAACAGAATTCAATACGTGGAAAATCCTCACTTTCCCATTTAAGGTATTAATTTCGACTTTTGACAGTGAGCGCCTTTGATGCATCATTCACAGGATTTGAAGCCACCCATTTTAAGTGTAATTAGTTCTAGCGTTAGACTGTATGGTCGCCTCTATGAATATAATTAAATCACGCAAGTGACGCTCAAAGACTCTATACGTTGAGTTTGTTCAAATTCTGATCCATTTCAGTTGTCAATTCTCATTTTGAAACCATCGTGAGCATAGCAAATTACGGCTGTTAGGTATTTTCGTACCCAAGTCAATTGCCATGCCTGCCGACTTCAGCGCTCAAATGATGCATTTAAACTAATAAAGCTATCGTCAAACTCTTTTGGCTTGTCCAAATAGACGCCACGAAGCTCGTGAACTAGCTCGTGAACTAGCTCATGTTATCATAGTAAATCCTCTAGCTGTCTGGCTCACTGAGTTGCTAGCTAGCGTGTGGATGTACATGGCAGCACATGGAAACTGTGAACATTCACACATGCTGGAGCAAATTCTAGATTTACTACTTGCCACAGATTTTATTCAAATGTGTAAATAGGGTCTTTTGGTAATAGCACCGGGATTATCTAGAAAATGATAGATTTCTGCCGGAATACCGCAAAGCAGAACTGCAAAATATAATCCAAGGCACGGCACCTCCACCATTTCTGATGTCTATACTAGGTCACAACTAAAGCTGAACAACTTTCGTCTTCTTCGAAGCATGGAGGCTAACCGAGTATAATGGATTAACGCTTCCGGGCAAAGCGTCCCCTATCATTTCATTTCTATGTCCACATTGGGTGGTTCTCATAACTAACACTTTCACAATGAAACATTTTTTGATCATTAAATTCCCCCATTCCAAACCAATCATTACGTGTCTTTAAAGTCGCATTAATTAAGACAAGATATTTTACAAACAATGTGCACTGTGTAAAGAATTCATACGTCTTACAGGTGGTATCCGTACGTAGGAAGCTCATTATTGAACCCCTATATTATCCTCTCTCTCTTTCGTCTCTCTCGCTTCCTCACTCTAGGCTACTGTGTATGGAGGATGCATCAGCATCTTTCCATCCCCTGCCACCCTAAACTCCCGTGTCACGATACGTCCATTGATCACTGCCACATCTCGTTTGCCCTCGTCACACCACACATGACGTCACAGTCAAGCTAGAATCCGTGCTCAGGCCGTTGCTGCTGGAAACGCCGCACCACGCTACTGTGTCAATAACACTTCGGAAAATCTCGCTCCATTATAATATAAATAGCACCCTGCGAGGCATTCGAAAAACTAATTAAATTGGACTTAAGTATAAAGCTTTTGTGATGCTGAAATTTTATAGACAGCTTTTCTTTGTGTCCCTTTCGTTTACCAAACTACCCGAGGCTGTATTCATTGTGCAAGAGAGCTCTTGTATTATTATATGGTGCACACTGTATCGGGACCGCGTATTGCACCGAGAGCATTACGTGCGGTTGTATGTGATGCGTGTAATTAAGTCTACGTAAATAAAAGATTAATTGTGTTCACACACTTTTTGATGTTCAGAAAATGGCGTTTTGAAATTACACGATGATGCGATTTCCCTATTATAGTTTCAGTTCATTCCCAACTCTAAATAATTTGTCGGATATAGTTCTGCAACTACTGGACATAATCCGACTGGATATGAAACTTTTACTATCGTGGTTTTATAAACGGAGCAGGCTTTTATCCGAACATGCATTTGGTTCAGATAATAAAAAAGAGAACACCGTGTTTATTTTGATTACCGGACATCAATGGAGGATGCCAGAAAGCGAACCACACGAATTTCAGAAAAAAACATAGATTAACGATTTGTTTTCGTGGAGGCCGTCAAAGCGGTACTGTTGTCAGTGTAACATGTCGACTGTAAAAAAAAGTACGCACTAATTGCGATTTTTTTTTTTGATATTCATGATACATTTCAAACATGATTCTAGCAGATGCGGCCAACAAACAAGCCGTACAACGCCGCTCCTCTCAGACATCTTAAATTCGACGCTCCTCTTCTTATTGAGCAACGCATGCGGACACGACAGATGTCTCTGTCATCGAATCACGTGGTCCACTGAGCTTCTTCTTCTTCCCCTTGTCTTTCTTACGCCCTTACGCCTTTACGCAGTCTACCAGCAAATGACGTGCTGCCTTAGGCGCAATAAACTGATAATGACGGGTATCGGAATGAAAATGATGGATTTATTGACGTAGAGTTGGGCGCGGTGTTGTGCTACAGCTGGTAACGACAGAATTTACCTTGAGAAAATACGCTGCATATTAGTAGGGAAACCATACAATCGTTAAACATGGTCTTGAATTAATATGACTGGCTCTTGAAAGTTTACGGAATACTATAGTTGACATTTGATTTTAACACGACCATCATGTATATTCAACGTGTGCGGAGAATTATCTGATCTGATTCTGGTCGACGCTTTCAAGTCACAAGTGCCAACCGTGTAATGCAAAACTATCGTGTGGCTGTTTACAAGAAGAGCGTGAATCGGGGACTTGAATCCACCTATACTGAAAACACCGACAAATGGGCTCATTCCCCGATTGACGTGTTTTCATTCTCGCTCGGTTGATATATTTTTCTGTAGAGAATTTATCAAACAGTACGCTGCCAATATTTCAATGTAAGCCTATCAATAAAAATGTGATTTACCTATTAGGTCGAAAGAAGTAGGTTGCGCTGTGAATTGCCCAGCCATAAGCCAAGCGCTTTATATTGATCAGGACATAGAAAGTCCATTACTGCCTACAGCTTCTCGTGTTTAATATCGCAGAGGCCATTAGAGTCAAGTAAAGGCGCTAGGGACACAAAAAGAAGTATTTTTTTGCGATTCGGTGACAATGGTGAACCATAAAATTGGTATGATCCATGTCTGACGATAAGGTGTGTAGACCATGGCAAAATTCGATAAACGCAATTGCTCAATGCAAAGAATTTCTCCCGCAGTTTTTTCATTTTGGATAAACTAAAGCTTTTGACGATAAAGTATGACTTGCAAAGGAGAACAAGGACTTCGAGTTTTAGTTCCGAGAGAGATAAAAGATTATTTCACTCCCTTCATTGTCTGTTTTTCTTGGTTCTCCAAGTAGATTTCAGGCGAAATGTCTTGAAATTGTGCAAGCTAAGTGAGAACCCGGTAACGAGACAAAAGCTGCATTTGCAACGTATTATAAAGCCTATATTCCCAGACGACCATTTTCTTCTCGATATGGCTTCTTTACCTTATCTCAACTCCACACAAAGCTTTAAGTGTCCCTTGCTGCTTTAGTAACCAGCATTTTCCGAGCAGCAGATGAAATCAGCATCAGTCGACAAATACTGCTACTGTGTGAGTATATCTCTGGGGGGATGAACAAGAATAACATCTTTTGAAAAAATAATATATCTTTGAAAAAATCGTAGTGCGAGTACCTAACTATTGATACAAGAGGTTTCTCAGATTGACCCGACCCACGGTTCAACTAAACTACCATCTTTTCTTTTAACGAAGAATTTACCTATTTGCAGACTAGATTACGAAAAGCAAGCGAAATGGGATGATCCCACTTTTATACCCTTAATCTTGTAACTGAAGAATAAAAAGTGTGCGTAGTCAGCTAATTCTCCACAAAATATAAGGATTAAAGCCGACTGCGGAGCCCAGAAACGAGGGTAGTCGTGAGTTCTGATAGTCCTTAAAGTCTACACAATACTTTATCTCTATCCGAAAGGCTTATAAAATACAAGTGGGGTTTTATTCACTAGAGAAATATGTCAAAGAAGCAACGCAAGAGAAGACATGCCTGAAATCAGATGGCTGGAAGGAAATGTAAAGAAGAGTTTGGCAAAATAAACAAAATATTATGCCGTGCGCATATATTGTGTAGATGCTGCCACTTGTGGGGAAAGGGGCGCTTGGTGCTTTTTAATTTAACATGTTACCCAAACAATTTTTTTAGAGCACTTCGGACCGCGCTTAAATTTTCTAAGTGTCAGCTGAAACAGAATTTATTTCAATCTACAATAATAAGTTTTACAATCTGTTGAATGGGCTATTTCAAGTTGATAGTTGGTGAACTAGTAGTGGAAATAGTCTATTTTACAGTTTATAAACAAAATCACCGTTAAGTGCACAACATTCTGTTTTTCCTGACACTTTTTGTAAATCCTAACGTGATCAGAAGTGCTGTGAAAAAATATTTTTGATCAAATCTGTTCATAGAAAAAAAATGCTTTCTGGTCCTTAAGTTATCCTTGTTGAGCTAGCTTTACCAAAATGCTGTTAGAATTCGCGCATCCTTACGTTATTTGGTTAAAACCGTTTTCTACGAATGATCCAAGAGGAATGGTGGCACAGGATACTTAGTCATTAAAAAATCTTACATATTCTTTAACATAATCTCCTTCCTCATGCATCACTTTCTTCTCCGACATTTTGCAATCTCTTCCTATTTTATTCAAAACTGTTAAATATCCTACATATTTTTTCACACCTTGCATCTATTACATTTTTCTTATATTTCATTTGCAGTCATTTTTCTGGTATTCCATGTCTATCTTCTTTCATAGTTCACTCCAACCAGCTCTTCCCCGCTTGGCTATAAAATAATTGCACACACTTTCTATTTTTTCTTCTACTTTCCAACATCTACCAAGCCAGTTCTTTTACGATTTCCGCTCTTTCTGATTCTTCGTTCTTGTTTTTTAACCATTTTGAACCTTTTCATCTGACCAGTACCTCTTCTCGCAGCTAGCCTCTGAACCTTCTCCACACTTTTACATCATTATTTCAATACGTGTCCCATACGGGCGATCCATATTCTATAACTGGTCTCACTAACGACGTGAATGCTTGTGTTGTTACGTTTCGATGTTTAGTGTTTCAATACCTATCTTCGCAGGTTTTTCAGTTTTCTTCTTCCAAATAATTGATAAGTTGGCATTTATCGACGCACTCGACTCTTTGCCCCGTGGTATTGGTCATTTGGCGGTGATGAATGATTGGGTGATAATGAGGGTGAAGATGAATCTAACAGGGAAGAGGGGAAATCCGGTGCAGGTATGTAGTGTTGCCTCAAAGCAGCAATGGGACTATTGCTTAGCGTCCCTCCCTAAGGACGGTACAATTCGAATAGCAGAATTCCTTCACTAATTCGTGCTGTCGAGAGGTTTTAACCAACATTCATATCTACACTGAAGAGTACAAGGAGAGTGAAGCTGCTGTACTAGCTTCAAACCTACGAAAATTTTCCTGAACAGAACTGGGTATTGAGATAATAGGTCACTCATCTAGCCTTTGACTCAGCGCAATGTTACTAAACATCAGTGATCTCATGAAAACGCTTATTTCAACTCAATTATGTTCTACAGACTACTCCCAAATAATATTTTTTCTTTGCCACGTCTTCTCAATTCGTTTCATTAACTTTATGCTTCAATATGTCACTATTCCCCTTTCCAAAACCAACCACTTTACATTTTGCAACATTCAAAGCCATTTCATTTAATCTACTAACCCATTTGCTTACAGCCTCTGTGTCTTCTAAGTTCCCGCAGCTTCCTTAAATCCATTTCATCCTTTATAGTTCTATACTTACACTGTCATCAGAAAATATCGAGATTTTTACTGAACTCCTACTCGATCTCCTAAAACATCATTTAGATCATAAGTTATGGGCTGTAGGAGGCTATCGTCAATGAACAAGTACTATTGGACGACATCTAACTAATATCAACGAAATATCTAACCAATTTACAGTCAAAAACAGATTCACTAGGATGTCAATGGCAGAAAAAAACATTTAATGAAAAAAAATTCGTTTGAAGAAATAAAAAGTTTGCCAATCTCCTGCAAACAACGGCGAGATAGTTATGGAATCTGCTTCTCTTGTCGCGAACGTGCCACGATAGTTTTCTCGTGTGAAAAGTTAGAAAATGTAAGCTATCACGTGTGTTTGTCGTGCTAAGGAAGGAAACAGTCAACTAGCCAGCCAGCCTGCGAGCAGGAGTTTAAAACTCGCAACTTTACCAGATCCGTAGCAATACGTGAGAGAGATGGCAATCATAAAATTTGATTATCCGATTGCTTTCCAGAACTTTGAACCTTAAGTTGAGCTATTTAGTTAACGGTGAGACATGAAGTTTATTTTTCTTGTTGCACTTTTGCGTCATTTTACGACTTTGTAGGATGAGCTCTGCACTCGGTACCCTAGGAGGTATTTCATGAGCTTGCACGTATGCAAGTCTTCTTTCAGTCGTGCTGTGAGAGAAGTCTATACTGTTTCCTGCAGTCATTCACATATGCTTCTAAATTCTAGCAGGAGAAACATAGCCTTGAAAGTAACGCTTGGAACAAATACTCTATTAGTATGCACATAATAGTTTATTCGCCGTACAAAATATTTCATAACATTCCATATTATGTTTAATCTTATAAAAAAAAAGTATATTACTACATTAAAAACAAAAATGTAGAAGCTTGTGTCTTAGCGGCATTTTTGATAAAAATAAGACTTATAACACAATTATTTTTCAATTATCAACATTTTCACATTCCTTTTACATTTCTTAGTGCTGTCCACATTATGAAGGTCGCTGGGTAATCGCATATAAAATTGTTCACCCTCATAAAAAAAGTCCAGTTTCGTAAAAAGCTGGCTCATGACTGATGATTGCCAGTAAACTTTTCTTTTGGTATGATGTTAGTGCTCAGTTTCCTTGTCAAACAGTGCGATATTAGATTTTACAAAAAAAAGTCGGCTCCAACATATAAATTGAGGCTAGTGTTACCATCAGTAGATTGCTAAAAACCCCTCTTCAACTCAAGCCCCGTATTTTATGTTTGTGTGCTATCGGGATGCATTATCAAGAGGGAGTGGATATGCGAAATCATTTGCATTTTAGTTTTTAATTGCAGATAAAGCGTTTCATTTGACGAAATGACACATCATAACGTTTCTTGAATGCTGCATAATCTTAAATATTCTGACTATCTTTCCAATAATGTTATACTATGGAAGCTTAATTCGGCTAGACGAAGCGTAATTTCAAAGTCAATTATTATTTACCACGGTCGTGACGGAGCTATTGTAAATGGGAACCATTTTCCATAGCACAGCACTTCAGATGGACTTAGACACCAAGTTCATCCTTTTCATCCTCATGATTTCCAACTACCCATTCAATCTAATACACCTGCAAATCATCCGCCTGCGATACTGAAAAGCGTAATTCATGTAAAATAATCATAATCTCGAGTAATTTCGATAAGTCTTTACAAGGTTCATGGAGCGGAATGATTTCTCTTTACAAGCAGGTATTTATAGTGATTGGTTGAGAAATTTCGTCGTGTTAGTTGATGCATTCACATATTGTAAAGTCGCAAATTAGCTTACATGAAAATTCATGTGTACACCACTTGTTTGATATTACACGCAGTAAATTACAACGACTAAGGGCGTCATTTTTAATCTTTCGTGTTCCATTTCAACCAACTTCAGAATAGATTGCTCTTGTGAGTTAAAACATAGGCACACATTTTTAATTGCAGGAGGTTCTACCACGTCTACTTAATTCAACAGCCGCTTCGGTATGCGCTAGGTATAGCATTTATTATCAAACTTCGTTCCTATGAAAAGTTGTGACAAATTTAACGCACAGTTTCAAATTATGAGTATTAATGGAGCTTTTGACCCTTAGACGGTATTAACTTTGTCACACCAGAGAATATTGACGTTTATGGGGATTGATCAATATTTTTAAAGGTGATAGTAGCTTATAAAGCACATATAGTTAATAATGCAAAGTAGCTGGCTTCGGCAAAATGCAGCTGTCACCGTATTGTATTGAAATTATTCCTCCCTCCTTTACGTAAGCTAGCAGAACTCCCTCTTTGCAAACTCTAAATTTGTCCCGATTCTAGTTGGCTGCTAATCTCCATCACCAACCCAGAACTTTTGATGACATAGATGGGTTAAATCATGATGAATTAACGAACTGGTGAAATATTCGAAAGTTTGTCGCTGAACCGTGTTTCAACTTGAAGTTATTTATTAATTTAATTTATTGTTGAGCTGCACAACTTACTCTCGGGACTGAGGGTTACCTAAACATTTCCCACGACAATTCAGTTGGTGAATATTTGATTGCAGGAGGATCAAAATTCACGGAATAATTATGTAGCGTCAGTTCGTCGGGGCAAAATAATTTTTGCTACGGCGAAAGTTATACACTGTTGGCATTTTTTAGTTGGCCACGGCCACCCCACAATCTGTATAATATCATGAAGTCACACTTGCGGGAGAAAATTTACGCTATTAGACTGCTGCAGCTATTAGAGCCTGGCTTTTATGTGTGGGTGTAAATTAGGATGGAGATGGGAGGAGTAATTCTCTTTTTGGCAGCAGATGTTCCAAATCTCGCAATGGCACAAACAAAAATATCATTTAATGGCTGGCCATTTATTATATTTTATCGAATGAGCCGAGTAAAATTACATAGGTTGCGTTTCATAAAGAGAACTGAATTTTATATTCGATGATGCTTATGCGTTGCCCCGATATAATAGACGCATTTATTGAATTTCTGAAAGTGTTTATTTTTACTTTGCGACTCTTTTGTGCGAAGTTGTGTATTTTGGGCCATGCATCGATAGAGAATACTTACCATGTAGGGGAAGGAAGAGAATGACCTTTAGTGGCCATCTGTATGTGGTTTTAATAAATGCCACGAGTGACAAATACGTTGGTTGAGACTAACATATTTGTCAAACTTTAAAAAGAGTTTAATAGAGTCGTGCTCGCGTTCTGACACATGGTAACTATTTTGCATTCATAATATTACTCGCACAACTATGCAGAATCAATGGTGAATTTAAATAATGCAGGTGGGGTATATAGCATAGCGAATTGAAGTAATTAATCCGCTTTAATCTCATGCCAAGTCTACGGAATGTCCTGGATTAGATATCTATCAGGGAGCATTAAGCAGGCTATCAATTCCCTGCAACTTGTATTTGATTGATTGTGGAGCACTGAAAGTATGTTTCTATTAGCCATGATCATTCAAGCACTCAAAGTTCGCGTTTGAACATGAGGAATTTTAACAGAAATTATATTTTATTTTATTCGGTATTTAATAAATTAAACTTAGTCAACGCGTAGCCATTTCAGCACAATCACTTAGAAAATAGCCCTATCATGCTATTTCCCATTCTGAATACTTTGTTTGCATTAGCTAGCCTTCGTAGTTGCTTCAAGTTGAATAGTCTGTAATTGCTCAGCTTTGTCATTGGGGCTTCAGCACTGGCGTGCGACAGATCTGATGTTCCTTTTAACTAATGAGCCTTATGGACCTTCATACACATTTCATCCCTTTCATTCTACCCAGCCACCCTACACTTTCAGTCGCTCAACAGCTGATGTCTCTATCCACGCTGCTGCATGAATTTCAACTGGTCAGTCTCAGAAAATGTTGATCAACCTCAAATTGTCAGGCATACCTGCCTACTTCCCCGAAAATATT
>QKMV01000277.1:0-14785 GCA_003287335.1 Lednia tumana
GGTGGGTGGATGAGTACACAATGCGCGGCTGCTAAGCTTAATTGGACCCAGAGTTTCAAGTATGATCGTCGAGTACACCGTTAGACAATAACATCGGCTAAATTATAGTCGGTGCAAGCAATTTACGAAGCATGATTTATGAAATCAATTTTAAAACGCTAGGCTGCGATTCGATACACTATAACCAATTTCGAAATTGTAATTATAAATTTATCACCGGCGGTTCAGTTCGGTGTAACCTGCACAAATAGCTTTTGAAATTTGATGAAAACGCGTTCGAACATTTATTCTGTGGGTACGTAAGCATTTTCAGTAATCTTTTTGCGATATTTAAAAAAAATATATATAGTGAGAATTGAGTGGCACAAGCGAGCATTGAGTCAGCGAGCCACGGAACTCTGTAGGTAACGTGCTGTAGTTGTTGCTCTAACTCGAAGCTTTCAAAGCCCGTTGCTGATAGGAATCTAAATTAAAAGCTCGAGTGTGTGTCATATACAGTTGCAGGCGATCTTATACTACTCGACTATACTTTGCAGGACACGCATAATGACCAATTGTCATGCCACAGTTTAATTATTATGCTAATATAGAGTCGTTTGTTTTTTTTTCTGCGTGACTCTAGACTTCTCTATTTTTTTCACCCTCTTCTCGAGTATGGTAGGTATGTGCAGCATGCGATGATCGCGATGACGACAACCGTCGTTGTACCTGCATGATGCGATGTGGAATATCGACGAATAAGGTAAACACGATTAGAAAGGCGTCAGGTCTTCATAAATTGCAATGATGTTTGTTATGTGCAATGTCCACACGCACAGAATTTAGTTTGCAGGGTAATAAAATTCAATAACTTTTCATAAACAATGTCATAGTGGCATGATTAAATATGTATGAAATAGATTTGTTATCAAATGTATTTTGTTACGGTTGTTTTGCTTGTGTAATTGAAAGCCACGACCGTGATTTTTCCCACATGTGCATACTGCATAGAAACCAAATTAATTCAAAAATCGAACGCTTTTCAGTCTTCATGGGTGCAGTGGTGTGAAATTTCTTGCAAACCGACTCAAAAAAGCAATTTTCCCAAATGCGCCGATAAATTTAATAGCCTCCACGAATCTTCAAATAATAAATAATGCTGAAAGGAAAATGCGGGCAACGCCTTTCGTTTACGTGTATCGTGATAATCGAGAGCTTTCCTAAGTGAAAAGGGTAGTAAGGTGTTTTTGAGGGGGTCTTATATACATCTCTCAGGAAATTGAACTGTGGTCCCCCTTGAATAAGGTTCAGTAATGAAGTGGCCTGTTTTGCCCCCTAACCCCGACCCATGTCGAGTCTAATCAGAAACCTGCGAAGAAAATATATCCACGTTTTTATGCCTTTTTCATGTTATGTAAATGATAGCGGCTGCCTTTACAAACAGGTCAAATTGCTCTTAAAATAAATACATTTCAAAAGCTCATGGTAAAATATCTCAGAGCATAGATTTGTATGGAATTAGATGCTCCGGTTTATACGATTTTGCCTCACATTCATGTCTCTGGTTATTTAAATGTTTTGTGTTTCCACGTAGAATAATAGTTAGTGCGCTACTTTTCTTTCCTCCAAATTCAATATGCATTACGCTTTGTTGCTATTCAGCGATTCGTGGCACACCAAAAGGTTCCCTTTCATGATCTCTAATTAAAATCATAATCACGATTTAAGAACGGCATTTGCATCTTGCCAGCGCTATAACAACCAGCCAGGTTCCAGGTCAGGCGTAAGTTGCGTATTTTCCAACGCTATTGTGAACAACTGTGCTCAATAAGAAAACGAATCAGCCCGATAGAAATCACAACCGGTGATGAAAAAAGGGGACGACGTGAATTGGATTCAATTATTGTTGAAAGAGAGCGAGAAAGAAATGGGAGCAGAGAGTGAGAGAACAAGTAAGATTGTGTAAAGGCTGTGCAGTTTCGTCATGACGTTCGGTGATGGAGTTTTCGCAAATTTGCACTCATCCTCGTTGCTAATTTGATGAAAATCGAACCCTGGGTAGGCGGAACCAAAATTGTCAGGGTAAAATGCACTAACTCTACAATTTCCTGAGCTAAAAACAACAAATTAAAAAACTTAATTTACTTTCCAGAGCACCACATAGGCGAACAGCAAGGTTTTTCATTATAAAGTAATTTCCTTTCTACTTTGATTTACCTCACTTTTTCTTTGATCATTATTAATTTCCACAGAAAAGATTAATTCACATTTGAATTAAAAACGGGTGTAATATTTTTCCAGATTGGATTTTTACCCACTGGGCCTTATAAAGGCTCCCCCCTGAGAGGATCGATGCCATGAAAGAGATTACTGGTATATTATATACTGGGAGGGGGGGGGGGTCTCACCCCTAGGACCCCTAACCGGTGATGACGAAATGTCTTTGTCACCTCGTTTAACCACCATGACACATTCATAATTGATATTTTGCCAAACATTTTCATAGCTGAAAAGACTATCGGAGATGAGTTTCACACCGTAACCAATCTACGGTCCTATTCACGAAAACCAGCCCTCTACTCTCCAGCAGGAGAATTGTAACAAGACAGCTCCAGATCAACCCCTTCGCTGGTCATGTTTCAGAAACACACCCTTCCTTTCCGCTCGCTACTGTGATATACCAGCCAAACTTCTGCATACCTATCCCTACATTCAATGGCTACTCTGCACACAAAAGACCCGCATCGCATGGAATAAAGCCAATAGGTTTTTGGGTATACTTCAAAACTTTGAATAGAATAGATTTAAAATTATTTTCTCACTTCTTTCAACCCCACTATTGGATGAATTAAAAATAATATTCTTTGGGTGCAGCTGAATATATAAGTAATTTCTTGCAAACACGTGACTTGGGGTGTATTTTAGTGGGATTACGGTTTTAATTTCTGGGATTAAGTAGATATTATAGTACTACCATGGTACTACCCCAAAGAGTGAAGGGTACGTACCACTTAAGAGTGAATATCACGTACTATCCTTTGAGCCCCGAATACAAAAAATGAAACCCCCAGATGCATTCAGTATCTTTAGGAAATGGCTTGCCAGTTGCCACCTACCCAAATGTCTAATGAATAAACGCGTTTTGCATCATATGCAAATCTTCGCTCGAAGCTTTAGCTACTTGTTGAACCAAATAAAACACCAGCATATTAAAAAAGAAATTCGATAAAATGGGCAAGAACACGGCGTGTATTTTTAGCTTCGATTATATAAATCTTTCCACATTGTCTTTCACATAATAAACGTGCACCCTCGTCTCTTTTTAACGTCTTTTAGTGTCAAGTATAACGTAAAGGAGCGCACTGCTAATAGAGGTTACAACCAAGTTAATGGAAAAATTATCCAAGTGAAAATTTCTCATTAAGGGTTTTAGACGGCGGTGGGGATGGCGTTATTGTATGACGGGGTAGGATATTGGTTGACGCTGCAGACAGGCATTGTTACAGTATTATGGAGGTTTAGGAAGCACGGCGCACGGTGACAGATTCTGATATCAAACTATAGCTCATCATTCCCTACTCAAATAAGGGAGCATCCAATATGTGGGGTTATACTTTTTGAAACCATCACGTCACGCAAGTATATAGCGCTTATTTGAATCGACGATTAAGCGTGGGGCTAGCAAGATAAATTGATTAATTTTAAGTTTTGATTGAATAAATACGCGATGAATAGCCGCTTTAAATTGGCCTAGAGATTTGGTCAGGCCTTGCATATTAGGCTCCCGTACGAAAACAAAAGCGCCAGTTAATTAAAATCGAAGCATTCAATATCCATCTAACATGATTCGCATGCTAGAGCATTCGGCCGGGATTCGAACCCACAGCCCAGTGGACGGGGTCCTGGCCAGTGCCGTGATTGCAACGATTAACATGAGCGCATCTGGCAGTTCTCACATTCTTCACGCTCCTATCATTACTCCAGTGTGAAGGTACTGGTAGAGTAGGTATGGTGTGTGGTACAGCCACCACATACACTACTATCTAGCTTGCAAATGATCTGAGTGTAATCACAAGCTTACACAACTCAGCAAATGGAAGTTTCATGACACAACGAAACAAAAGATGACGCGCACAATTAATGTGATCCTGCTAATTACATCTCTTGCTACGGCTTACGTCATTTTTGTTGTTTCAACAAATAATTAACAGATACTTGTTTTCATGCTCGTTAGGTAATGTGTAATTAACTTGTAATTACTTTATAGCTGTTAACAAATATTACACGTTAATATCTTTAATTAATTTGGAAGGAGGCAGGGCGATGATTGGCACTAATTGTACGCGATAGTTTTTTGAGCGGCTATATGACCTAAGTTTATTATTAATTACGTTGTCGGACAATAAAAAATACGTTTAACGTGTTATGGTATACTTGTTTTGTTGGTGTGTCTAACCGAAAACAGATATTTTCCCAGCCTAAATAGTCCATAAATAACGTGTCAAAGTAATTAATCCGATCCGATGTGAAGGACGAGATTTGGAGCTTCGTTTTAACTTACAACGTTCGCAAGAAATATTAACATGGGGATACGTATCTATTTCTGAAGCATTTCTTAATTTTTAATGAATTTTTTATAAAGCTATGACGCGTAATATTAAGTGACTTTCATTGTTTTTTATGTGATCCATTTGCGAAAGTGACATTAAAAATGCTAGATACTTGTATAATTTATCATGCACTTAGAGGACGCAAGTGGGCTGGATATGCATTACACACATTCAATAGCGGCGAAGAAAATATTGTCGCAGCTTCGAGGAGATCTGATTTCTTCAATGGGAAACATTTTGAACTTGGTTCTCTATCAAAATACATTTGTGCTAACACGTTTTTTTTCAAGCAGCTCTTACACAAAAAAAGCTTGCACTATATCTCTCTCTCTCCCTCTCACACACACCGAGGAAACTCGCTCTCACCCTCTTTCTCTCTTTGCTGTGTGTTAAGCTTATGTTAACGCGATCGAGTTCCCAGCTTGATCTCCAGAGCGAGGGGTGACGAAATGCACTTCATTCTTAGAACATTTTAAACGCTTTGCAAGGGGATCCCCAACGTGAATTATTAAGAAGAGCTTTTTTACTTTACAAAGTTAGATTATACGCGGTCTGTATCGAGCTAGAGTGCCTGCAAACTTGTCGCAGCTATCAATTTATTAGATTTGCATCACTTAAAGTTGCCATGATTTCAGTTGACATGATGGCGGATACAGTATTGATTGGGTCGGCAGCGTTAGTTGCAAGTCATTTCGGGAGATTAATTCAGATATGCTAAACGAGTTTGCGTTTAATTAATTTATACCTCGTCTAACACAGAATTAATTTTCTGTTTATATTAATTAAGTCCACAGCGAATTAAATATATAGGTGGTTGCGTTAATAGACCACGGAATTCGTTCATTGAAACAAAACCCGGCACCTCTACCTGGTTACCGATCATTTCCTGGCACAAGTGGCACGTGATAAAATGTGAGACAACAATGGCATTACCTTTTGCCGTAATAATCGACTATTGTCAGTGTACACCCCTGGTTTACGAGCACTGAGATTGTGTGGAAACCTCATAGCCCGGCCACTTCCGTGTTATAGGGAGTGATTTTCATCATCACCCTCCAACCCCTTCCTCCAACCCTCTCCATGCCATTCCACGGTTTAAAAAAACGTAAATGGAACGTCGTGTAGTAGTATATATTCTAGTGGTGGTTTTCGCTACTATCTTAATTAGATCATGGCATAGTACCACCCCCACCCCCACCCCCACCCCCATCCCCAAACCTCCGAAACCGCAAAGAATGAAAGACTACCATAAAGCCCTGATATTTTTCCATATTTTCGATTTAATTTGCAATAATTTACATCCACCCCGTTAAAAAGAAACGTTAAGGGTGCGGTCCAAGTTATTAAAATAATACTACCCCAAAGGCGATTTATACTATTAAACAAACATGTCGCCGTCGTAAAGTACATTCGAAAACACACACTCCGCCTTAAAGAAAATATGATTAATAGATTAAGATAAAGCGTTATCGATATTAAAAGTTGGGCTCGATCGGTTTCAATATCATGCTCGGCGCAATATCGGTGGCTCCATTACAAGATCGAATCGCTGATGCTTGAAATTTGCATTTAAATCTAATGTCAAACATTTATGATAGACGCGATCTTTATTATTGATCTGCACATTACGATTCGAGTGCTTTCTCGTGAAGTTTTTTGAAGCGTTCCGGAAAAAATGTGAAATGAAATTGCAAAACATTTCGCCATTATGCTTTCGTTCCCGGATTATTTCAAGCTGAGCCTGGCACCTCCACGAAGTTCACCAAACCTCAAAAGCACATCGATTAGAAAAATACGCGTACATTCTGCAGTTAGTCAAACGTTGAATCTATTTCACATACTCATTAGGGAACTAATTACCCTCGATACTTTTAATTAGTATCTACCCAACTTCCATTAAAATTTAACTTCGTAAGAGAACACAAACCATCCTCACTCAAGCCATTTCCCATTCACTGTAAATCATAAGTTTTTTGCTTGCACACTACAACAATGCTAGCGAAGTCGTATTTTCTTAACGGCTTGTTACAGTAATTACAGGGCTAGTGGTAATTACAGATAGAGCTGGGTTTATCACGGTAATGGGTCGAACCCGGGACCCTCGCGCGCCCAGGGAATTAGTTGCTGCTGCATGGCTCTGGCGTCACATGGCAATAATTAGTTAAACCCATATGAGTAATAGCTATACACCACAAGCACCCGACTTCCCCAGCTAGCTAGCCTGGCTGCCTCCTCCCCCCCACCTCCATGACCCCTCGCTCCACCACTCGTCCCTTATTGCTCTATAACAACACAGAACCACCTCGTTACCATACACAGTCTGTGCAACGAAGAAGGTAAGACATGCTGGAGATTGTTTGGAAAAGTACGATTAAACATTTTTTTCTTGCAAGAAATACCCATATTTTTTGTCCGGTGATCTTATAAAAAGTTGTTGTGTGTACCCATCGGGCCAGTTTTGGACTTTTATGGTGCCATTGCATAAAAATCACTTTTGGCTGAACTGCTCATTGTGGTGTGCAATAATAACACTGATAGAAATGTTTTACGTGCCCGACTTATTTATTAGCTAGTTAAAAGCATTTTCTTACATTGCCAAATTTACTAGCAATAAAACCATTCGCCCAATTGTAATTAGAGTATGAAGAAAATTAGCCCGCCGAATAATTAACACAACTTCTTCAGTTTATTGCTGAATTTTCTTAATGTAAAACATTTTCGAGACCCAACAATGCTTATAACCACATGCATAACGATATTTAATCTTTATGGGATTTTGCTTCATTCGTCGTTACAATACCTGCAAGAATGAGAGATAATGATAATGAGATTAATGACTAATGAGTTATATTACCAGTAACAAGATTTGAGTATTATAAATTACATGTATATCCACATATTTAAAGATTTAATATGCTGTCCAGGGCACATTCTATTTTATACGACCTTTTATGAACCAGAAACTGATACAGGGATGATTATATTTTTAAGCCTGCCAGGGATTGGCCAAATATCCTACCAAAATTCGGAACCAATATTTGAGATAAGTCTTCTAGCATCATGCCATCATCCCTAACTTCTGTCGGTGTCATTCATATTACTTATTCTGATCCCAACCAACCGGAAATGAGCTCAAAAATTTCCTTCACAAAAAAAACCTAATATCAATGTTAAGTGAGCCAAATAATTAGTTGTATACATTCTTTGACGATTTCAATTATAGATAGTAGCTCTTACGTTTTGTCCCCTATCAATTGTTTCGCTATCTTTCTATTGTCGACAAAAGAATAATATGAACGGACAAGCGTTGGTCGGTATTAAATGGTTAGTCTAGTTTTCCTGACAGCTAGCTGATTGATTAAACATCTCTCATAGAACTTTTCGTGTGTAACAAAAGCTTTAGAAACGTTCTTTATTGACTATTCTCCTATCGAAATAATGTTATAGAGTTGTCACTAGTATTATATCTCGTAAGAAGTCCACGCCATTCTATGGCAAGTCCAAAAAGTTCCCTTGCTGTACCAAAGTCTAATGGATTAGGCTTCCATTTTGAGTTCATCAAAGTCAAACTTTCGATTCTGTTTTATGTGTGCCGGTTCTGATTTATCTTTCTGATACGCGACCATCGAATTGGAAATCTTCCGAGCTTTTATATATACCCCCAAAATGGCAAGAGTATTTTCCAATTACATGTTATAGAGCAAGACCAGAATGTAATTCGTAAAACAGTCCAACATTGTAGGTATATAGAAAATATGAGGCAATTATCTTTTCTCAATTTTGTCCTGTAGCAACAAACAACAGTGCACCCCTAAATAAAGTATGATAATTATTTATTTATATTTCCTCGCTCGCAGCAAGAATATTCGATTGAACGGTTATTTCCGTTTCACAGGGCGCAAATTCTGTCGCTTCAGGTCGCATGTATTGTTGATTTCGCTAGCGTCCTCCAAGGAGTGATAATCTTGGATGCTAGAGCCGATAGAACAGGTCGAATACTTGGGGGAGCCACGAGAAGTGCGGTATGCCAACTATTACCCCGTCTTAAGGGGACTGTCTTAGGCGTCTAAATCAATGCATATAGTACCTATCCGATATAGTCTGTGTGAGAGAAGATGTTCAATAGTGAAAAAATGTTTCTTTTTTGCCTTCTACGTGGATGAACAGAGACTAAAACCTTTCAAAGTATGTGCCCTTCTAGAGAAATTGCAGCCGGCAAGTAACATCTCACCATCCTAAACACTCGAGCAATGTTTTGAATTACTTAATTGTATATTTTGTATCTCTATACTTGAAGTTTGAACTGCGTCTGCTTCAAGGGGAGACCATTGTACGGAGAAACTGAATGGCTTATAAAAATCCTTGAATTTTCATATCTTCAAAAGTTATTATCAATTGTTTAGGCGTTTACAAAAATGATGGCTGAAAATATAAATCTGTGACCAAGTGAGCTGTTAAAGTGGTTATTATTAAGTCAATGGCGGTGAAATTGAAGATGAATTATGTATGCAATTTTTTACGAGTGGATGAGAGAGAAGTCGCCAGCTAGAGATGTTTTATGGTTCTGATTGAATATAGATCAGAACACGATAGAGTCAGGACTTAGGTTCTGCAATTCGGATCGACTGTACAAGTAGGGACAAACGCATCTTGATATATATCCCAGAAAATGGCGCATACAAAAAACCCAACTCTCCGAGGAAATAATAAGCCTGTTCACATTGGGCACAAAAAGCGATATAATACCGATATTTTATTTATCGGTACAAGAAAGATGTATGAATATTAAATTGATCCATTAATTCTTGATGATACCTCCATGTGGTTTTTTGTCGATAAATACATTTGGGGATCGCGATGTGTTTGGAATTCAAACTGGGAATCGGACAAAAATATTAGTAATCGACAGAGCACCACACCCTCTACAAAATGCACTGTGCGATACCATCTCGTACATTTAAATCGCAATTTGACTCCGCGCTCTGCGCTTTTTTTCTCTTCTTCTTATACTGTTGTGCAATTTTGTTCGGAATGATGAATTGAAGCATAGAGATTGATATATCAATATTTTGGCGAGCTTTTTCGATTTCGATTTCGATTCCTCGACGTGAGGTCCGCGGGAGATTGGTTTCTCCCTCTGGGCTCTTGGCCTTCTCATGGCGTCATCATTGTAAGGCCCAAGTGTGAAAATAATATTATTATATTGCGGCGGGTTCACTTTGATATTGCCACATACCATATACCTGAGCTGTGACAGCTTTGCCAGTCAAAGTTCACTTCGACGTAACTCAAAAAAAGAAAATTGAATTTTCTGGAGACGTGGTACCACAAGGCATAACCACAAAAAATTACACTGAAAATTATAAATTCATCGATTTTCTCCAAAAAACGATACAGTTCTTTGCCTCCGAGAAGCATCATTGCATTAAAACGACAAAAATTAAACATCAACATGAAGACTGTGCCATGAATTTATCCAAGCCTTGAAAGTCTAGACAATTCTAAACTTCAACGGGAAAAGACCGTCGCACACCAAACACAATAAACGTGTTCGGACACAACGCCACAACCCAGCCCAAAAACACGTCACTGGGTAACAAATCAACGTGGCTAAAATCGTGCGAAATTGGTTCATCACCGACGTCGCTCGTTTGTCTCTCCGCGCCAGGACGCGTCGCGTCCTCCGTACGTCGCGACGCTCACGTGGACGCCGTCGCCGTCGTCGTCGTCGTCGTCGTCTCTCCACCGACGTCGTGATCGCGTACATGGCAAACGAAGGTGACGCCGCCACAATACAAGCGCCGGGGCCCATGTCCGGGCGGGCGCCATCCTAATTGAAACCGGGGGCTGGTTGGGTCGGGGAGTGGGGAGGCGAATGGGTCGGGGGTGCTATCCGTGACAGGTCGTTGATTGAAAATACGCTATACAGCACAGCAGCCGAGCGCAGTGGTATAGCCAGAGCCGCCTTGGACTGATCTTAGGTCGGCTTTAAGGGGGTATAGCTTGTACGAACCTGCAGGGGTGAAATATCCAATCATACAAGATGTGGATATCAAACAGGGTGGGTCACAAAATCACCTCTCGCTACCCGAGTGGCCTGCACCCGCTTGCGCGACCCCCCGATGCGACAGTTTGAGTAATAAAGAGCCCCGAGGCAGGGTGCACTTTGCCAGATAGAGGCACATGGCCCAGTTTTGCACTATAGTCAGCCGGGTGAAGGGGGTTTCTTGTCTTTTTGCATGGGGGTGTTACGTGGGTTTTGCATGGGTGCTACGAAATCTGTTGAAAGTCGTTCTGGCAATTCGAATTAAGACTTATGGACGGAGGTTCTTACGGAAAAATTGTTATCTGCTTACGAAACGATTTAAATGAAAGAAGCCGCAGTCTGTGTGCTAATTAAATGGCTCGAACGGCATCTATGGACGTACTGCCCCACTTAATTTTTGGGCGGAAAACATGGATATACAATGAGATTGCTAATTAGTTTTTATTTGCACGCGCATAAATAATATTTTCCATCATTATTTTTTAGTTTCCATTTTCACGATTTAAATCACACGCGGGCAACTTTGTGGAAGTAATAACAGCTCGACGGCATGCAAAAACTTGTTTGCGTTTTATTATAATAAAAAACGCTTACACATTTTGCCCCCCTCCCGTTCTAGCTCTCTCACTCCTTCCCCTTATTCTCGTCATATCCGTCGTCTCTCCTAGAAAAGGTTGGTTTTTCAATAAAGTGACAAACGTTTGTTATATTTTATTAATAAAAAGCGCGAGGCGAGGCGAACTCGGGGAGAAGTGAAACTCACGTTTATGGTAGTTGAAAGTTTTTATTAAAACAGCCAGCGTCCGGCGACGGGCCACGGCGGATGGATGGATCGATAGGAAAATAAAGAAAACGAGCGCGGTAGGACATTAAAAATTGTTCCCCAACAAACTGTTCAGTTCAGACGTCCGAATTGTGCACACCCACAGAGCTACGGGACGTGCAGCCCGTCAAAATGTAAAATGCGGACGGAATGTTCGGTCGGTGCACCATTCATGGAAAGACTTATTGGTTCGGGTAGCTTTATTGTTTTCTACCATGCGGATATGGCATGTACAGTGCCGGAGAAATTGGAAAATGCATTCCGTTTTCCCAAACTTTTTATTTATAAGTTTGGTACGAGCTTATTCGTTAGATTAGATTAAATTATTATTGGAATTTCAATAATACATTGGGGTTAAAACTTGGCTCTCAGCCTCTCGGTCTTGCAGCGATTTAAATTAAAATCTGATTTATTCGAAAACGATTCAGATTTAAATTAAAGGCAGAGTGTCTCGGAAAAATCCAGTTATAAAAAATTGCGAATTCAATAGGTAAATTACGTTCACAAAATAAGTCCGGTTCTCTGTGCCGTTCAGATAACAGCAAAAGTTTCATTACTTCTCCGGTAGTTCATTGTTTCCGCAAGTGCCCAAGAAACGGCATATTCCATACTTGCCTCACTAGAAATGGCCATACGTGTACTTGTATTATACTTTCGAATGGCATGAGGGGGTTAAGCGTGGTCTTTAGATTGCATTTCAGATATTAATAAAAGTATGGGAGGTGTGAGGGGACAAGGCATGAGACGCAATATAGCCAGTCACTCACGGCGCCCTATATAGACGCTTGAGGGGGTGGCGGAAGGGGAGCTTTGGCCACCGGGAATCAAGATTATATTGCTGTTCGGATTTTTGAAACGATTCATTAAGAGCGCTGTGAGATTCCATCGGCGAGATATTGCTTGCTGGCTGGCATAGCGGCCGAGCTATATACCAAGCACACGACAAACCGAAAACAATTGGTCGGCGAAAGAAAAACTTTAGCGGAGGTAGTAAGTTTTGTTATTATACAAGCCATAACGTCGCCAATTTTCTTTAAACAAAGAAATCGAAATGCGTGTCAATTTAAACTTACAGGCTGGTTCGTGTCGCGATTATGACTTCATTTGGTTAAGGGTTCATTTCAATAATGCGCTTCATGGTATACGGGTAATATTTACTGTACGTTGCAGATATTTGACTTGTCGAGTACTGAATTGGTAAGAAAAAATTCTGCTGACGAAAAAGAATTATGCACGTATACGTTGCATTTTATTTTTTAAAATCTAATATTTCTCGGACATTCATATACGAAATACGTTTTTTGTTAATAGTATTGAAATTCACTTTAATATTGATGGAATTGCATGCAAAACGAAATATTTCTTTTCTGGGAAAGATTTGAAAGAATTTTCTATTTTATTTCCTATTCAGAGAGGCGAGTGTCCAATATGCAATAGCCAATTCCTTCTTACACTGGATTGGAAGCTGCATGGAGACTCAAATAACACACAACAAAAGTGAAATAGTTCCTTCAATTCAATCGTTTCTAGCCAATAACTTTTCAAACCAATTTATCTGCTGAGAATGAAAAAGTGTAATAGAATGGAGAAGGCTGAAATCGAAAACACGTCCCTTTATTCTAGATTTGAATAACGTTACGCATTTTGACAAATTTAAAAATATTGATTTGGTGTGGTAAGACATCGCTTTCATTCAAAATCACTGTATACTGAATAATAAAACTTTTTTGTTAGATGGTCACCTTGTTATTAAACAAGAGTAATATCCAATTATTATTTCTCTGTGCGTTCAGGTCAAATAAAAGAAAAATCCACATTTCGCTGAACGGGTAGAGTGTTCTAGACATAATAATACGAATCGGTTTTATTGCAATAGCCACCAACCCCCTTCGTGCCTGCCCCCAATCCCTGACACCCCCGCCATTTCTTTCTCGCTCACTCGGGAAATGCAATTCCTTTTCGGGCTCGACTTCGGACAGCTGAAAGATTTCCAATAAACCTGGCACCCAATTTCCGCGACTCGAATATCCGGTCACCCCTTTCCAAAAGCCAGCGAGCCCTTCTTCTCCTCCTGCCCACCCCGTTTCATTCGCAGTTGACCCTAACCTGATGTAATTAACAAACGTCAAGTGTCATTCATTCATCTAGTCTAGTGATTCGGAGAGGGCTTATCATTTTTACTAGTCATCTGCCATGAGGCTGGGAAAATATCATTTTGAAATAGCTCAATGGCTAGGTGGGTCTACAACTCTCAAAGGTGATAGGTTCGGTGTTTACAGCAACAGTATAAGGATTATCGTGACTTGTGGAAGGACATTCAAGCTTGCAATCGCTTAGGAAAAAGTTCTACGCGACAATTTAAAAAAAAAAACACAGCCAAAGTTGGTTTGGTCTTCTTTTGTAAAGTAGAAGTCGAAAATCATAAGTTATGCGCGCATTATACGCTGGGCCATCGAATCATAGTTTATTATTTATTTTTAAAAGAAAAAAGGCGTGTTATGGCATATTAACTCGACAGAGATTCCACTCCACAAACAGTCTGGCAAAATTCCACGCAGAAAATTGTCAAAATGTATTAAAGTAGCTTAAATGTAATTAATAACACGATAATGTCATTTGCACGTTTTTTTCTATCATTGTTGTTCACACACTATGAGCAATCGTAATGATGACAAATGTGTCTGCCCATTAAACGCGACATGGCATAAAATTACATCGGTTGTCTACACCTCTAAAAACGGGCGAAATTTTTATTTGTCCATCGGATTTGTTGATGATAAATGTGCCTACGGTGTTATAGGCCGATGGCTTAGCAGCAAAACACGTATCACAATGCACCTCTACGTATCAGCCAGCCACCCCCAGCCAGCATCCCTTATCCGTCGTGCCAACCGTGTGACAAACAGCAGAGTATAAATACGCCAAAAGCCTTTCATATTTCATATTTTCGTTTGTTTGCTATTTTCCTCAACAGCCCGGCAAGAATTAAATGCTAGTTCTTTCCTGACATAATATGATATAAATGGTTGCACACGGTTTAAGAAGCAATTTCGAACAGTCGGCGAATGAATGCTCGTTTGACAAAGAACTTTAGTCAACAGTTGTACACTGCACACCGCCCCATTGCAACGTGTCTCGACTAGTACGGAACAACTTTCCAGCCCAAACCTGTGGGAACAACTGTGAGGATTTATTTAATTGTACAAATATTATTTGGGTAGGTTTTGCGACGACGTGTATACACGGTCGGGTTTTAGCTCGGAACAAGTCTGATAAATTAAATAAACTTCACAAACCACTGGACCAGCAAGCGCAGCTTGCGCAGCT
>QKMV01000277.1:14885-25542 GCA_003287335.1 Lednia tumana
GCGCAGCTTGCGCAGCTACTTTCAAGTGTGTACCTCTACAAGAAAGTTAAGCTGCTGGTAAACACGAAGGTTACTGTTACCTTAACGCGTCATTTCATCTCACACCTCAGTCTGAGACGATGCGTAATACAGCTGTCTGTTTCAATACTCTTAGCACTACGAACAGTCTATGGACCGTTTGCTGGAAGATCAGTTCTGTACACATTTTGTCAAAACTGAATAAATTAAGGCACTCATATAATTAAAAATGAAATTAATTTATTGAATGAATGATCTGAATTTTAAGTAAATAAATGGCAAAATGGCAAAAAATAGTATTATCACATTAAAAAAACTGATTTTCAACTATCATAAAAATACTTGTATATACTTCATTTTTTCATTTTTTAAATTAAATCTGACCAAATGTTTGTTGGTACTTTTCAATGTTTGCTTATTTAGGATAGGGGGCTTACAAAAAATAGGCTGTAGCGTATCGTAATCATAACTACTGCAATTCCATCTCATTACACCAATTCGCTTCGTCCAGTGTCTAAGATGGTCCATTCAATTTGACCAGTGTTTTTATGTTACGTAGTAGCGAGTATATAAGATGATTGAGGTTGAGATAGAGTAAATCATGTCTTTTGACCCTTCAAAAAGGAAACCTATTATGGGGGTGGAAGGAGGGAGAGCGATAAGAGAGAGGGAATTGTATTAGTGTGAGTGAGAGCGACCGCCTTTGCGGTATTATACGCGTGAGCGAGATGAGGAAAATTCGCTTTCCCGAGACAACGTGGCTCGGCAGAGAATTTTCATCTCTTAGAGTAATGAAATAATGCATTGAGCCATTTGTTTAGGGATAGACCCGCGGAAATTAGCAGAATGCTATTAATCTCTTAGTGGGCATCGTGAGATCATTAAAAAAATTGTTTCATAATAAGCTAGCTGGATGTTGCAACCAGAATGCTAAAAATGATATCAAAAATCATTCATGTACGCAGCGTGAGTTTATATTAATTTGCTGCTAAGATGATAAATTGAATTTACAGAATTTCAATTTCACCCAAAACAATCCTCAAGTGAAGTCACTTTTCATGAAAAATGTCATCATCTCAAAAATACCACACAGAAGTATAAGAGCGTGGGCAGGACAGAGACAGATGTACATCGAAATATTAAAACGAGACAGAGCTAGTAATATAAAGCCAAAAGAACAAACGACGAACGACCGAAAGTATAATTCCGAGCCGAAAGGAAATTGAGAAAAATCTCATCTTTTCCAGCTGAAGGGAGAAGGGCAGGAGGGATGGTCGGTCCGATTCATTTTTCATGGCATCTCCATGGCTACAGCCAGTGGCCAGTTCAATTAGGAAGGCCGTCTTCCCTATCCTATGGGAGCATGCTATACGGAAAGGACCCTCTTATATACATCTAGATGTCGAGGGGAATAGCGAAGCATGAAACAGGAGAGTAATTCATTTTCTTTGATTGACCAACATGCATATAAATTGCGATGGTACGAAATATTTTCTTCGCCAACAAAACGAAAATATGTTCTTTTGTTCTATAGAGGCAATTGGTACGCGGGCGGCACAGTAATTTGAAAAAAATCGCATGGCTTATAATGTGCATTTTAAATTATTCAATGATATCCCCCCATGTCCCCTGATGTCGCATATTCTTCCTTTTCAGGTCCACTTACTTCCTTCCTGCTTTTAAAAATGTACGCTTAGCTTCTTACATCTCTCAGATACAGTCGGTACTCATTTGAAGAAATTTTCACGTGTCAAGTGAACGAAAAAATAATGCCAACGATAATACCATCCATCCACATGGTGTTTTCAAGTAACCCTCAACACCTAATTAGCAAATTGGCATCTGCGTCTCCGACATGTAAAATTTTCACTCATAATTAGGCCACCGTTTTCCTTTGAGAATAGAATTCAAATTAGCGTAATTAAATTGAGAATTTTAAACCCGAATCCATCAATTCATAAAAGAGTCGCAAAAAAAGTTCAAAAGAAATCCGACAACAATCAAAATAGGAAATGCTTAATTGGATGATTCTTTTATCTTGCTAACAAGCGAGGACCGCAGGATAATGATGGGCGAGAGAGAACTAGCAGAGAACGGAGATGGAATGAGGTGAATTAGCAATTGAAGGAAATGAGATAAAAACATGGAGATGAACAACATTGAGGCCATTGGTGACGCCGATTCAAATAATTCAGCCATTGCGGTACGTTAATCGAGACTGACAGAAAAAGCAAAGACGTGACATAAGCAGGCAGTGGACCAGAATGAATTACAATAAGTAACTTTAACTCTGCAAGAATCGGTTTCACAATATCCGGGCAAGGTAAAATCATCCCGTAAACTGTTCATCACCATGGTAACAGCCAATCATATTCAACTGTGTTCTCTTTAACCTCCACGTAGCATATTCACCGGTCATAGTAAAACCGCCCTTGTATCAAAGAAAAAACAAACAAAACGAATTGCATCAAGTCAAACTTCACGGCTGTGATTCCGAACGCAAAGTAAATCTGGCACAAAGCGATAAAGACGCAGTGTTGATTCTAAAATGATAAATGATGAGCTGGCTGCTGTATAATACTGTATATATGTAACAAGTGTGACAAAGACAACGCTACATAAACGTGTATGTATAATCACGTGTCAGAAGGGAACAGAGGATTTATATCCATGATTTGTGTGTAATTACAGTACCCATCGCTTGTGCATGAGATGTCGTATGGCGCCATATACACACGTATAGCGATGAGTCCTTTAATGTGTGTGCCTGCTTGTGTGTGTGTGGATGGGTGTGTATGTGTGTGTGCGTGTGTATAGATAATTAAGCAAACAAGTAAAGCCATCGTCAGCTGCTGCACTAGAAAATAACTACCACGCCCTCGTAATATATTATATTACCACCCTTTAGGCCCGCTACTGCACACCCTTACCAGCACGCGGGGTGCGTAGGTAAGCACTTCTAAATTAGTCATTTGTATGGCCGACATTCGATTTATTGGCATGTGTCAATATTATTTAAATTAACTCTCCAGACGTGAAAACCCGTCACGGATTTTAAATAATGAATCATTTTTAATTTAGTTGTCTGAGAAGCGGGAATTTTTGATCAAATTAAGCTAAATCGTTTTTTATGCTTCTATTGCATTGTCAGATGCGTGATAGAGTAAAATTGTTTTCCAAGCAATTCACGTTCACATCGATGGATTAGTTGTATGAGAAAATTGAAAAATATAAACACGTACAATTATTTTAATTTAAGAAAAATTCTATTTGTACCCTCGAAAACTTAGAAATGAACCGGAAAATGTCAGCCAGAAACATTTCAGTACCAATTATAGTAAAATAAGAAACCTAGAGGCCAGAACAGCTGCTTCCAGATGCAATTTAGAATTTGATTTTTCTTAATCCACCTTTGAGAATATCTGTCAGTTAATCAAAACGTTTTTCTTGACCTTAGCCGTTGCGCTTCGTAAATTAATAAATCTGCTTGGCTTGCGATGATGTCTGCTGCCTGGCTTGCCGTTGTTTCCACTTCCTAGCGCCTAGTTAGCTAGGTGTTACAATCATTAAAAGGATGGCCGAAGGCCAAACCCTCGAACGGCAAGTCAACATTATTATCCTGAAAACAATGGCACCAAGACTTCTAGCATTATAAAAGTAAAATAAAAAATAATAATGTCATGCACTTGAAACTTGTTAATACTTTTTCCCCTAACAAGCAGAAATAATCACGTATACTATCCAGAATGTGTGAGGTCGTAATTAAAAATATACCCTGCTCGACTCAAGCTTGGTACCCTTAATTTATCAGACAATTTTCAACTCGTGGACCCTTCCAGTTTGAAAAAGTACAAACATCTCACCCACAATATAATAACATGAATTGCGTTGTGGTGGAGGGGCCAGGATCCGTAACTTGTTAACGTGCTCTGCGGGCTGCTTCCAGGAGCAAATTGAAAAAAAAAATCATATAAATGCGTTCCTGCGTCCGTATCAAAACGCAAGCCGTAAATCAATTCCCCTTTATTAGTTAACTAACGAAATTCTAATTACGATTTCCAATTAAACACGAGATAAATCATTAATGTCGTGTAACGAGGTGGTATTATTTTGAAAGGTTGACCGTTTCGGCAAAGTCGGGTGAATCTGAGCGTGTATAAGGCAAGTGTAGGGCACTAATGACACCCTCCTCTATGCTTGCCGGGGCTAGCAGCAATTACAGTCGCTGTCTTGGATGTGTGTTCAGCTGGTTCGCTAACTACCAGGGGCACCTCTCCAATGTCAAACACACAGTCTTGTACACAGCCAACGTCGTCGCTATACTGCGCCTCCATCCCTTTCTAGAAACATCGAGCTTTTCGATTGTTCGCCAATGTGTGTGGATACTGGATAGTCCAGATTGGCATTGGCTTACTGAAGAGAGTTGTGGATGGTTATCAATGCATCACAACATGAGTTACTTTTATAAACGTGCTCTGAACATATTTTTGTTAAGAATAACAGTGCTAAGCTTTCTTGAGATCATGCTGAGAATTACAACTAGTCTTTATAACAGCCCCCACGATAATATAATTCAACCAATCAAATCGTCACAAACAACCACATCCGAGACGAAACAATTATTTTGCCAATTGCACGACCAGAATCAAAATTGTACCCTCGAGTATTGTACAACGCTTTCACAATTGTCATTTTAAATTGCATCTATCAAGAAGTTAACTGGAAAATTCTCCCACAGTGAAATTAAACATTTTTATAACACCACTTACAAAAAAAAATAGGTAAAACAAATTCATTGTTTTTTTAGCATACGTTGAAGACAATGCACACTCGAAACTAATTTCTCATCCTGTGGAGACGACTAGTGTAAAAGGAGGAAGGGGGATACGTTACAGATGAGATAACCACGTTATCTGGCCAGCATTAATTACTGTCCTCCCTGTATAACAGCCATGGGTGGAAGTCGTGTCTAGGGGTACGGGGAGGAGGGGGGCATGGCAGAAGTGGGATAGTGTCTATGCTGGTCGCTAATTATCCTGTCTTCCCTATCACACAGTGTCTAGGCTGGTTGGGGGTGGCAGGGGGTGGTGGGGCTGGGAGGGAGGTCGGTCGGGGGTGTCTCTAATTGGGAACACCGCATCAGCATCGCCCCCGTCCCCTTAGTTTATAACGAGACAAGGGGGCCATTGCCCCGGGTGCCTGCAATCATGACGTAGCATCATCGTTTTATACTGCTCTTCGTTATGGCGAAGGGGTTGTTAATTATTATAAGCCATAGATTAAAACAAGAGAGCGTGCACAGTGAGAGAGAACAGCTAGCGACGGTGGTGCCGGACAAAGTTAGAATGTTAATTTGAAATTGGAATGGATGGGTATGTGTGGTTTCGATTTCGGCGTCTAGATAATTTTATAGCATCGGCCATTACATGTGGTTATATGTAACTGCATGCATGGCGCGCGATAGTCATTCCGTCCAAGTTGGGATAGTTACATTATCGTTTGGGACTCGATAAAGTAATGTGATTGGCTGTATTTTTGGAGAGTTGGAAACACCATTGGTGTTCGTTAACGGGGTGAAAAGAAGGATGGTGGGCAATGAAAATAAGTGAGCGTTATCGCTTTGAAAATAAAACGGGGGGTTGACGGAGAGGCAGGAGACGACGCTATTTATTAGGTCGAAGAAGTTTCCGTGAAGTTTCTCTAGCTTGTAAAACGAATTTTAATGTAAGCTGGAGCCAAAAGACGCGGTAGTGGCAAACAGTTAAATCAAATGTAATTGTTACGGAACAAATACCTAATTATAGGAAATTTTGCGGGTCTAGATTTTGTAAACGCGTAGTAACATTCAATTTACCAGGAGAACCATATATTTTTATGGATATGCACTGTATTACTATCGTTTCTGACTGTTATTATTTGTATCCTACACTGTACCTCATCTAATGAAACGTCCACAAACATAATTATATTAATCCATCCTGTACCATAGACTATACCAGAGGTTATATTTGATTGCAATTTGCTAATCCCATACAATCAGTATTATTAGTATAATGTAGGGGACGTGGCATTGCTGGCTTATCGTTGTTGGTTTAGCTCGATTTAGCCCCATATACAACTGGACATTACTACATGGTAACTATCGATACTGCATGTACTAGCAATTCTGCGATAAATTGATAATCCATGCAGTCATTAATGACCGCCAGGACATCGTTTACTGTACACATCCCAATCTTAACGGCTCCTAGTTCTGACTGATACGCGGAAAATGGATATAAACAGCGGCAAAAGCAACATCGGCTAGCAATGTAAGCGTTATTCGGTAGGAAATAAACGAAACTTGGGATACCTAACATGAGTAGAAGGAGTCAAGGTGAGTAAACGGACGAAACCCATGAGGTTATATTTTCTTCTCTGAATAGTATCTGAGGCGCTGAACAGGTGTCAATAATCATGAAATTTTTAAATAGCTTTGCCAAACGCGTCGGTTACTGTTTGTAGATGCACAAAATTACTTATAACCACCTAAAAAAACAGCTGCTTGGATTTGCTTGCACGTGATCAAATCAGTTGGTGCTTTACATCACTTTTGAAAAGTTTCCGTTCGTGATGCTTCTTTTCACCTAGCAACACGGATGCTGATTGCTTAAATAAAAAAATCAGTCGCGTACTACTGCCAGTTTTTATTGGACAATTTTCTGCTATTTTCATTGCAGCAGATCGAAACGCGAAATCAGAATGGTCATGCGATTTGGCATATATATATATATATATACATGCATCAATAGATTTATCAGTCGTTTGTGATGCCACATAAATCAATGAATATTCATGTTTTATGTGCTTTTATATGGCACGCCGCGCCGCGCGAAATGTTCGGGTGTTGGCAAAATTAAACGCGTGTCTATAATATTGATCACTGAAAAAGATAAATTAATGGGGCTTCATTTTGTGATTGTAATTTACACTGATGCGCTATGCGATTCGGATTACAGGCCTATTATAAGCATAGCTGCATGGACGTTTTTTAATGGCTTTAAAATCGTGTAATGAAATATTGCGAACAATATCAATGGTGGAAAACAATGACCAGCAATGGCCAGTGATATTCTATCCCGGTTTTTCAGTTTGAAGTAGTCCAACATGACAGCTTATCAAAATCAAAAGCTTTGAAGTTCAATATCACGTATATTATATACGCACTAGTCCCTACAAACCACCACAAGGAAGAATTTATCAATCAGCTGATAACGAGGTATACATTTCAGACTAGCTTGTAGTCGAGCTACAAATAATTGACTTATTCTGTTTTCGCTCAATGATATTATTATTTCAAATGTTTTTTACGGATATAAAATTGTTGCTGACTTCGTTGGGCATCCATCCACTTCAAAAGAACCAAGTCCAAACATTATTATATTTCAATTTGCTTTACGGAAAGGCAAACAGATTTGTATTAAAGTGAACTCCATCTGAAATCAATGTCCAATAAGCTTTATTAAACGAAAGATAACATTGTTGTAGGCATTACTTTTCAAAATAGAATCCAATTCCGAAATCGACTGTGGAGTTTATACATGATCCAATATGTATTTCACGAATACAACGAGCCAAGTATTATGATTATTATTATTATCCGATTTCAAGTATTTTCTTTGCTCCAGCTCGAGTGGCCAACGTCGAAACGTAATTTCATTTCAAACGAAAGAGCGAATAAATCTTATTTGCCCGCAAACCTATAATAAATCCGTTAAACGATATATCATTTTCCTCTAGACATCTCTTTTACAAAATCAACAATCAGAAAACAAATAACTTTCCGTTATCTCGTTTTCTCAAACACAATGTCCAGAAGTTTTTGTTGATAAAAACAGTATTAAAAACCTTTTTCCGAGTATAACAATATCTCGAGTAACAAAAAAGACATGAGCGAACTATATACGGTCGTGGACCCCTTTTCATTAATATTCCGTATGCATAAAGAGAGCGGTAAGCAGCCGTACTGTAAACCACAGGCTTGCGAGCTAGCCCATCCATAACCTGCAGCCAGCCTGCCAGTCCTGTCTTTCTTCAACACTTTTTGACAATAGTTCCCAACCATGCGATTGTTCCGTTTAGCAGCTCCTGTGTCGGTGATTTCAATATAAGAGGATTATAAAATGGATTCTATTCAATGGTAGACAGGAATAAGAGATTTCTTGTGGTCACTTTTGCATGTGAATATAGTCTGGAACCGTGTAAGTTATTCAAATTGAGCTAAATGATTTATTCTCTAACAGCTTTTAGAGCAGGTGACTTAACCAAAGAGAATTTGCTTTAAGCGTAAAAGGAACAATTAAACTTTCTTGTTTTCATGTGGCAGTATTCTTGTACTTTGGGCTGACTTATTTTTTTCTGAGAAGAATCTATAGAGATCTTAGAGTTATAGTTTTATAACTTATGTAGGTGTGACGATTGTGGAACTTTTCTTGTGGAAAGGATCCTCACAGTTTCAATACTTGGTTCACAGACAGTCTGACAAAAGTTTCTCTTCCAATCAGATTTTTGCAATGGAGACCATAAAACTGTTTTCGTCTAATTCGTTGTCACTCTGATTGCCGCCATGACTCGACGTTAAAAATTAAATCTCGCCGAGTTGTAAAAGAAGCATAAACCACGTGATCTTTCATCAGTCATTACACTTTCGAGGGTATAAAACATGAGCGCCTATTATCCCCTTGGCCACGAAAGCACAATATAGATAAGGAAAGACAAAAGTTTCCACAGTTGTTTACTCGTCGTCTTGTGGTTATCACTTCTTTACTTTGCCTCGACGCGATAGAAATTATTCGCGGTTAACTTTCGATATATTCCCACCGAGATGTTTAATTCTGTGCTTTCGCTTACGCCAAAGTTTCCGAGCTCTAAAGGTTTATCTTGGTCATTCAGAGTAAATGCGAAAATAGTTGTAATAATGATACCCCAGGCGGCAATTTCCCACCTTGCTATCTATCTAACCACCCCCGTCTACCACCCCTAATTCAGTGGGGAGCTTTTTCAGCTCGATCCCATAGTCGGCAATTACTCTGTAAAGATAGGTCTTTGTGAAGTTTCGACTAATTTCATGTCCAACTTTGTACAAGATTATACGATTCAAACGGGCTTTAAAGTTTTATAACTCGCTGGAGACCGTATACTATTCCAAAATTGTCTAGCCCATAATATCTGGATAATTCGCATAATATTATTATTAGACGCGCGCCCAAAACTTTGGATGCTTGATTCCAAACTTTGCTTTAATTATAAGTTGACGTCGTGGCTTTGACTGGCAGCCACTGAGGTAGACCTATTTCAATAATTAATAATCATGATCCATGATCTATTCATCATTTTTGAACTTTCACAGCCGTTAGCATGCTAGCATGCTAAGGACAGACAGCTCAAGCTGAATTAAGTGACCGTAAAATTAGAATGGCAAATTGTTATTTAATATTTAGCAGATTTGAATTAATTGAGGCTAAAATGTCAAACGCAAGCTCGTCCATTTTTACGCTGTCGACATGCGAAACGCTTCATCAGATCGAGGGAGGAGGAGAAGCTGCGCTAGCGATTTGATCTAGAATCACGAAAAGAGCCAACGACACGCAGATCTGTAAACAATTCACTTTCGCTCGGGTAGGTGAAAAGAGCTCACATAGTTTGGCATTATTCAGAATTTATGGCAAATCAAGATCCATCCCTGCATTTCTATATACTACGCATTTCCTCTTGTAATTTATTATTTACCCATGAAAAAGCCCTGATTGCGTAATTCTGTTAGTTACCATGCCTGCAGCAGCAGTGAGCAACGGCTGTGAAATGGTTGTTAGGACTCATTGTAGCGTGTCCGTTGATTAGCGTAGTACAATACTCGCGGATCAATCAATCCAATTAACTCTGCAGTCAATCATGAGTTGATTGCATCGGCCAGGCGGTGCATGCCAAACCGCAGGGGAAGAAACCAGAGGCCGGGGGTGGCGTTTTGCCGGGCTGGTCGGGGGTGGATGAAAAATGAGAACGCCGAGGTTATAATGAAGCCAGTGATAAATGACTAATGAAATGAACGAACCGCGATATGGTACAAGCTTGGACAAGATAACCATGTGGACCGTTGAAATATGTTCAGAAAAAATAGTGCTTTCAGAGAAGTGTGGGACACTTTGATCGGACTTTGCTCCAATGGTTACTTAAATAATGTGTTATCGGATCCATGAAATTAATGAATTTACCCACAAAACATACCCTACGTTGCTTGACCCTTATCGGCACCGATACTTCAATAACTTAACATATTATACAAATTCTTACAAATTTGTCAATGTATGACGCAATGCATATTTTATGACTAAATGAAATCATTCTTGAACCGATTTTTTCTTTTTTATAGAAAAGGTGGTAGAGTCAAGGCCATCCTAGGCCATCTGTTGAGCTGAATATACGAAGCAGGTACGAAAAACCTACCCCATATCATAAAAAACATGGTGTCAAGGAAAACTGGTTCATGTAGGCTTGCTGTGCTTGTCATAGTCAGTCACCTTGATCCATGGATTACATACTGAACATGAGGCAAAATCCCTCATATCTATGGCTATAGGTCGTACTTGTTCATATTTAGGAG
>QKMV01000278.1:0-18647 GCA_003287335.1 Lednia tumana
CATTCACCGACGCCAATAGACCAGTGCCACAGGGCCAGTTGTCAATACAGTGCGTCGTTAAACACCACAAAAAAATATATATATATATACTTATCCCCAATATAGCAATGAATGAGGTGGCAGTAAATGGTGGATCTATTATCATTCAACGTAGAGCGGTGCGATCAACTCGGAAATTACAGGTGAAATGGGCCGCTTTGCACCAGCTTGACACACAAAGATAACAAGTAATTAACAAGAGTTTTCTGTCCCATTTGGGTTCCAAATATTTCATTTAAGATCATTTTTGTCCGTCTACGTCCCTCGTAATCGATATTGCTGTTAATCGATTTGTCACCAATACCACATTTCGGTCTTGTTTTCATTATTTTTCTTCGACAACAAGTTCCCAAGTTGTCATCTCAAAACCAATCGCTTTATATTTTTCAACTATACTATAACCTATAGGCTATTTGACTTATCGAAGCCAGGGTTGAGACAAATTATTTTTGTAACAAAAAAACGACCAATTTCATATCAAGGTATACGTTGTTCTCTAACGTGAACATATTTTTATGATCTTAGAAAGAATTGTCGGTAAGAAAGGAAGTAAAATTGCACACGGACGATAGAAAGAAATTCCAAGAATTAGGTCATCGATGGCTTAAAAGTTATAAGTAATTGCAGGTTGGGTTCGCAGACAATTACATTTTACAGAGTTCTGTCTCTACCACCTTAAGTCATACACACCTCACAGCTGTCACAACTTCAAGATACGCCAGTGATAAGAAAATGAAACTCAAAAACCACCCAAGCTTCGAGTTATGAAAAATTCACCTGCTGACTGTTACGCATCTGCGAGTCTCTATCTACTGCCACTCTTAGTGGCAGCAGTCAAGTGTCTCTGTTTCTTCACATGAAATGGACATGTTCAAAGCTATTTTTTCACATGTGATGCATAACTATGGGATTCATCAATTATATTAATAATATTTTATGCCTGTGAAGCCTATATGAAGTTTTGAAATTTTGTGATAGTGGTTCAAGTCGTGTTTTGTCACCAAAAATCTGAGCGTTCCACTACCTGCGTGAGCAAGCAGACAACGGATATATCGGGGAGTTTGTAAGAAAGTCAGAAACAAATGGCCCACTGCTTGTCAAAAGGCCTCTTAGAAAAGCGGAGGAAAGAAGAAGCACCCTTAGAACAAGAAACGGTTTGTCTCATCAATGCATACAGAGGCGGTGGGCTTCCGAGAAAATACAGAGCAATATAACAACGTGTAGCCTCGTGTTTGATATAGACTTATTTTCTTGTAACCTACCTAGAGTAGACAGTGTAAGCCTGGCACTGAACCACGTAAGAAACTTCGAAACATACGAAACATCACAATCAACAAGCTTCCTAGTGTGTGAGCGCCGCTGTACAGATTTGTATATTTAGTTACTAGATTAAAGCGCTGTGGATCTAAGCATACACATATGTCATATTCATTCGTCCCTTTCAAAAGAAGCAGCTGGTCAGCAAAAATGTTAAAAAATGAAAAAAAAAACACTTCCTGACCTATGGGGTGTTTGAGCGAAACTAAATTGGTTGACCTCGACAAGGCTTTTGAACCCGAGTCCTCCACAATTCCTGTGCATTGAACTTTATGCTTCCAAGGATAACACTGGAAGTGGCTTTATTTAGTGCATACAAATGGCATAATGTTTGGATCAGGAATTCCAACCTAGAAACCGCATATACGATTCTCATAAAACTGCCACCAGGATCGGACTCAAAACCATGCGTGGGGAGTATTTTAATGAAATCAACACGCTGTAACTTGTACAGTACATCACTGTATAGGGAACATATTATGTTAGTATTTGAGAACAAACTTATAGCGATTTTGAGTACCAGTATGCCCTGAGTGAATTATGAGAGACTGAAAGCGAATAGTCACCATAATAAAACAAAACACTACCTCTTTCTCAGAGTACACTCAGTGTGCACCAGTACAGCCAGCCGAATTCGCCATAAAATTGTTGACCTCTACCAGAATTTGACCCCAAGTCCTCCGAAATTCCCGAGCCTAATCGGCTGCACTGGATTTGCGGACGATCCATTTTCGAATCCCAGTCGAGATCAACAATTTTCGTTCACTCAAAAGTACCACGATTACAGGTTTAGCTGAGTGAATACTCAATACGTACGCATAGAGTAACGGCGTCATTTGGAGTCAAATAAATATGGATCTACGGTCACAACATCATTTTTCGGAACTTGTTAGAGACCATTTGTGCATGCAACTTAGAGAGCAGCTCCAGATTCGACGGCTGGTGACCAATAACAAGCTAACTTTAGCTTACGACCGGCAGCTGTTCTTGACATCTTGAAAATAAGTCATTTTTCGAAAAGGTAGAATGTACGTGATTATTATAAGAATACCTCTAAAAAAGAAAAGTGACTGTGATTTTAATTAGGTAGTCCGTTCCTTTTCGAAGCATATTATTATTTTTTTACTTAATACATTTTCATTCCACTTTAATACAAGCGTTGGAAAGGGGATGTCAATGTTTTTTTTTTACTGTTTTTCCACCGTGGATTTTTGGCTTAAATGCTAATTGCTGAATGAGTTAGTTGAGCACTACCTTAATAATCCTATTATTATTTTAAAAGTATAACATCATTGGGGTAAGCTTAGGGCTCAATTTACTCGAGCAAGCTTTAGGCTGGGCTGCATTTTTCGACACGCACCGCAATTACACAAAAAAACGTCCCTCAGGCCCAACTTTTCTCCCAAACGTGCCCTGAAATAGATTTCCTAACCCCAAAAATGATTAAGTGCCATGTGAAACTTTTACTTTGCAAGTCGACAAAGTTTCAACTTGCAACGTACAATTTTATTTGATTGGTGTAACAAAGTCTTGAACTCTAAAAAGTTTCATTTTTGCCTATAAAATTACATCCCTGGAGCACTGTAGGTATCTTTCCACAAGGAAGCAGAAACCACGTGTTATGTATTTGGTGGTTCTATATGATTGCATGAACGGAGACAAATCGATTAAGTTTCGTTACTGTGATGAGCGACCAGCTTAGTATCTTTTATTGTTGTTGCAGCTTTCAAGAAAAAATGCCCGGACTCGTTTTTCTTTTAGCTTGCAACAGTTTCAAAGCCGAACTTTTGCTCTCGAGCTTAAGAAGGTGGAGTTCAGGTTGATTTATCACCTCGACAAAAGAACAAAGATTTCCCGTCTTACTTCACAAGTTTATCTTGACTTCAGAATCGCAAGCTTACTGCAAACTCATTGAGAGAATAAACAAAGTGAGAATACATTTAAGACAAATGACCACCATATCATGAGCCTACAAGTGAATCACAATCTTTATCATATCTTGTGGAAATTTTCACGCAAAAATAGTTGAATTTAAAATTTAGAATTTTTTTTTTGAGCTCTTATGAGCTTGTGAGCTTAGGAACTCGTGTGGCTTTCCGAATTTTGTGTCATATGCATGCTGGTGGTGGCTTTTAGGTAGTTTTGTTCATTTATTCCAAGTTTCTGACACAGATTTATTCATAAAATTGAATTGCCCTCCTCCTTTACACGACGCTGCGTATTTTCTGCTAGAGCTGTTTGTACGAGAAATGCGATGACAACTCCAGTTTTTTACCGAAGCGTACGGAAAAACTAAGTAAAAATAAACTTTAAGCAAATAAAAAGTAACTCTTTCACATCGACATGTTGTATTCTGTTTTAAGCCAAGCCAAGCCAAGGTACATTTACATTTATAATTTACTCTCAGGTCTGGCACATCACCGCAAAAATCGATAACTTTAAACATAAAAAGCATTTCAGGCAAAATATAAACATTAACAGCATCGAAACTTGCTCTTCACATAAGCTCTAAATAAATAACGCAACTCGCGGGGATCCATCATGATGTATCTAAAAACATTTTTTCACTTCTGTTTGTATATCTAAAAACCATGTAATTGCATGGAGTGCTGTCGGAAAATGGTAGCTCTAATTGGTTTCTTCCGGGCTACAATTGCCCTTTGCCTTGCCTGCAAACAGCTCAAATGCGGCCAGTGAAGAAAGTAGCAAACAAAGGCAAATCGATCATATAGTTCTACCAGCTGTCAATGGCAAAGACTTATTTTAGTACATTTTTCTCCTGCTCTCTCAACTCGGCGTGAAAACGATGCGATTCCATCAAAATTCAAGGCTATCCAGGCAGCCGTGCAAATAGCGCCATCATCGCCTATTTTCTAAAACGACAGAAAGGCGTCCAAACTAACTTCAAAGTCACACCGTGTGGAAATGATGAAAGGCTGGAGCTCATTTTCTTTGACTTTTTTCCCTTTGTTCCTCCTGCTAGGTCACATCAACAAGTGACCCGATAAGGATAGTTCAGATATATAATTGACATATAGTTTTGTCAACGAGGTCCAAGCTCAAGTTTCTTTCTATTTCCGGCAGTGTAACTCTAAAATCTTTCTCCCATGAGCCCTGAAGCAGCGTCGCTTTTTACGAGCGATCTTCTTGTGACAGCGCCCGCCAAGAAACAGTCAAAGATCGACGTCGACGTCGTTTGAGAAAGCGTCGCGCCAACAAAGAGAACGTCGCGTTTATCACTGTCAAATAATGACCTTTGACCCTCGTCTAGTGAAAAAAAGTGGGATGCGATTTCGTATGCTGGAAGCTGGAGTCATGAGTGGTAACCGACCAAACAGATGCACAGCAGAATACAAAGAGGCTCTTCCGACTGGTTCGCATAGATTTGTGTGGAATTGCGTTAATTTCGGTCGTGTTTTCTCTTCATTATACTACCATTTCGCGAATTTAAAAAACTTTTTGTGCACTCTAATAGATTAACAGCGTGTACAAGCATGAAATAAATTATTTATGGCCATCGCATTATTTCCCGCGGAATAATGCGGCACGTGGGGGAAAAGTTTTACCTGTTATCAGGTTTATAATCAAACATGACGATGGATTTGTTGCACAATGTTTATTGAGCATGCTATAACTGTTTCGTGTTCGCATTGATTCGGTATTATACCTATTACAGTGGGATTTTTGCAAATAGTGTTTTATTAGCCATGGCTCAGGCTGTGATACACTCAATTCAGTGTTCCACACGTTGGATTATTTATAAGTTGGCAGCATGTATTTTTGTTGGTTTTGTGGTCTTGCACTCTTTCTCTCGTGTCGTGATTTGCAACTAAATCGAGGTAATCAAGGAAAAATCAATCGGTCGCGCTGCGACAGATATATACATTACTGGTTTGGTTTCCAGGAGTTTCAATAGAGAAAACGTTATCTGCTTCTCTTTTATCGGCCAAGTAATGATTCCTTGAGTTTAACTGGATGTTATGCGTGTATTATCTTCAAATCATCTATGATTGAATTGAAGGTTTGAATTTGACAACTTCACGGTATTGTATGATGGGTAAAACTCTGAAGTAATCAATTCAAAGCAACCATTCGCTATAAGAAGACAAAAACAGGCTTGTTCAAAATAAAATTATCCGTAAACGTAACGTAAAATTTGCCGTAGTGAAAAGTTTGGTTCATGCATCTCCGTAGGGCCGTCTGCAACAAACGTTAACGTAGACATTACGTAAACATAGCGCTTGACTAAGTCAAACTTTACGGCTATTGTTTGTTTTTTCCTAAAAGTGAGTCAATCAGATGTGTACATTTTGGAAAACAAAATGGCTGCCGCACATCCCGCTTATCAGAGCCACTCACCGCTTTTCTAATTTAAAGCAGCTGTCGCGGCTAGCAATTGTGAGGAGAGATTTGATTGGCAAACCTAAGGCAATAAGTTATGAATGTAGACACTTAACGTAACGTAACGTAATTTTTTGCGTTAGGTTAACGGATTAGGAGTGGCTTTTCAGTGGGCCGTTTAGAACCTGACGGTCCATTAACTTGTAAAGATACCATAGCAACAGCCAATAAGATGTATTGATTCTTTTTCTAACGGAGCGTTAAGTTTTAACGATTCACTGCAAACCTAACTCTAAGTTGATGGTGAACCAGCCTTACCTCTGATAAATGATGTATAAGTGTTCTTAACAAACGGAAAAACAAGTTTGAACTGAAATTAATTTCCAAATATTAGAGTACATAAAAAGAAGGGCACAAAAATTTTTCGATCACAAAATGTAGTTGTGGCTGTCTTGATGTTCACAATAATGACGTCCGTTAATATTTTACGAGTTGTCACAGGGCAATCGCAGGAAGGATGGCCTTCGCGCACCTCGTCATAAGTGAGGCAAATTCAAACAGAACCCCTACCATGGAAGGTACCCACCCACGAAAGGTACTTTTGAACACACGAAAATACATCGTCATATTTGCTCTGAAATAACATCAATATTTTTGATTGACAACGCGCGTAAATATACACTACAATCTAGATCAGTATTGGAACAAGAGTGTATTGTGAGGCATGTCGCCCAGCTAATTAAACCACATGGGGCTGGTTGATGTTTTTTTAACATAATTGTGTTCTTGATCAAATTATTGTTATGCTTGAAATAGTATGCAATTTTCTGTCACATCCAATGTTGGTTTTTGTGCAATCGTTTCTTTATTGAAAACGATGGCTTAATAAACGTACCTACCACAAATAAAGTGTTGGCAATGCTAAGAAAGAAGTTATGCTCTGAAATACTTTGAAGCTAAAATATGTAAAACTACAGTGCATGCCTGAAGCGCAATCAAATAGATTCGACCAGTAAATAAGCCTCAGCGTGTATTTACGTGCGCTATAACTAATGTTTATTTACATGTACAATAATTATACTCGTTCAATTCCATGGGATTAATATTATGATAGCAATTTACTGGTTCTGGATTAATGCTATTGACATAAGTGTTAAGCGTGTTAAATTATTTCCAGTAAAAATTTTGTCCTGATTTTAGTCAAAAATTTCGGCATGAAAAGTAGCCGAAACTAAATTACCTGGAAGAAATTGAAATTTAGAAAAAATTGAGACGCGAAACGTGAAATACAAGTGAACTATTTCTTACGCACGTCACATCCAGATAGGATGCAAGCACTGGAAAAATGTGCCTCTATTCAATTAACTTTGTATGCTTTAAGCTACCCCTTTCAAAGTTTATTCTACTTTTATCGTCCTTCTCTGCAATGCTTATCTGAATCTTGCGTTGATCTATACGCATAAACAAGCCGAGCTAAGTGCCTACCCAAAAGGGTGGTTATATGGAGACGAGAGAATGAAGTTATAAGGAATAGCGGAAGAGAAGAGGGTGAAGATTTAAACAGTGTTTGTGGATAAAGAAGATGACGATGAGATTAAGTGAGGTAAGTGTGTATGTGTGTGTAGCGTGTGACTTTATTAGGGTGAGATAAAAGGAGGCGGTGGTTGGGAGGTGGAAAGTTACACCCCCACCACCCATCGATCAATACCAACCCCGGAGGCCTATAGGGGTGATATGAGGTGGTAGGGCCACCGGGATATCCTACAAGTTCATGTATCATTTGCCATACTGGCCGATTAGCTCAATTCAACAGAATAAAGAGAGGAGAGTTAATGTAATTTGCCGGAAATTTCTAGTTATTTGATGGTATTGTGTCTGATTAGAATTATTTCTAAATCCAATTTAGTATTTGGGTTAGGTATATGACTAAAGAAGCCTTTCACGGCAATATTCGGTAAGGTTACTTTGGTTTCGTGGTTTTCACTATCGCTAAAACCATCGAAGGCATACCCAAGTTGAGCATGAAACTAATATATTAAAGCGTGATAAAAACACAGTCGTGTGTGCGGCATACACTTCGCATACAGGCCTGGGTAATTTCTTTCTCGTGGAGGTTATGGCTTATCAGATCATGTCATGAAAAGGCGGAAATTTTTCCCAGTGGAGGTGCCGAGCTAGCTGCTCTGCGGGCTGCATTCAGGGGGAAACGAAATGTCTAACGATTCCCAGATTCTACAAAACAACAAGGTATTTAATTAATCGAGCGAGCGAGCGAAGCGAGTGAAGCGTCTACACACAACTAATATGGAACTATCTGTGTTTTTTTTTGTGAGCGCTTGACAGCCCAAACGGCAGATCCAATCGAATTGAATTTTTACCATCCCTGAAAACTGTTTCAGAGCAGAATCGTATAGTATTTTTGGAGAAATCACCTCGGTAGTTTCTTTATTTGTAAAATATACAAATTCTAGAAAAGTTCCATACGATTTACATTGGGCAGTTTTAGGATGGAAATTGTTTCCTTGCGGCAACAGGTTATCATAGCCTTCTGTATTATTGTTCGTACGCGGCTTGAAGGAGATAAAGAAAGCTGACGTTTGAAGTACGGAAGCAATTGTTCACAAATCGATCACTTCGATCGATTAATTCGATCTGTTACACAATTCCCATGGAAAACATGTGACAAAGCAGTAAATACTTTCAAAAATAATCTGTAAGTTCAAATATAGTTTCGCATAGGTACAACCCCATCAAAACGTGCATCTCAGCGCTTCCTAGTTATTGATATGAAACCACTCGGATTTTTGGTAGAGTTCAGTTTCTTGATACTAGTCTTTCTCGACGCACGTGTGGGGGTGTGAGATGTGTAAATTCCTCAGTCGTAGTCAAGAAGTTAGTATGGGTGTGAGCATGTATAACATGTGAACTGCATCACCCACTTTCGTTCTCGAACACTTGTCTCGGTAGTGGTGGAGGTGATCGCGCCAAAGTTTACAACCCCACACCACACTCCCGCCCGCACTCTGGCAAACAGCACAACCTATTATGCGTGCACATACCCGGGGCACAGGCGTGCGTGACAAGCTTGCGAATTTGTGCCTATGGAATTATTATACACGACTGATTCCTCTCGGTGAAGCGTTCCTCAAATGCACGTCCCTTTTTAAAGCGTCATTTTTGGTGTAATATCATCGCATTCACAGAGATATCCTGATGCCTCGATTCGTATAGACGGATTTTATGTAAGGTAATTCGCGTTCAAATGATGTAATATCGTGGTTCCATTCGTACAGCGTGATTTATTTAGCAGTGTACATCTAATGTGTGCGTTCGCTTGGGAAACTATAATAAGCTTCGACGAGTTTTCAAAGCATAATGCAGGTTGCATTTGGAGGGCTAAAAAACTATGCTGGTGAATAAAGCTTAATCTAAAAGTGCAATATTATCCATTGCAGCATGCATACTTTATTAGCGAGTGAATTAATCTACTCAGCTTGCAATCGCAGCTCCCTGCATAAACGAGTACCTATTCATGCCTTGTCAGGATAGCCTAACTAAGCATGGGGGGTTGCACAGCACACCCTTCTGTTCGCGCACTAATTTAAAGTTTATAATTTAATTTAGTCAGAGAACACGACTTGGTGTAGAGCCGACAGAGCGAACAGCCATACCGATCAAATATTGCGTTTACGCTTCTCTTGGGATAGAATTTGACTTGTTGGTTTTACCTGTTTTACGCCAAAATTTCTATAGTTTGTTGATGGTGGGTCGGTAACTTGTTCAAAACTAAAGTTATCTTTTTATTTTCGTTCTGCGTAAATGCGATCAATAAATAAGCAATTTACCTCAAAATGTATAAGTGGCTATTAGTTTCATTGCACCTCTATATTATGAAAACGTCCTCAATAACGAACAATTGTTGCGCTTCCGAACAAATAAAATCATCTGGTATGAATATTGGATAAATTATTGAACATTCGTGTCTGCTATATCGCACAATACGCAAAATGGTGACAATATTTGCAACGTGTAAACATACAGAACGACGGCTTTCGCACAACGCCAATCATGAACTCCCACAATTCACATGTGCGCTTGCATGTGTGCCAATTGCAGCCCAAAGCGGCTGAACGCCACCTCGTTTCAATTTTTAGCAGACTTATAATTAAAACTATATATTTTCTTCTTCGCGCTCTGGAGTGCTTTATTTCAACAGTGCATTGCGTGCTCCAGAACGAGAAAGTGAACGTCTCCGTTTCAAGAAAAGCCAGAATGCAAAGGTCTAATTGGGTAATAACGAAGAAAATGGATTATCATCTCGTTAATAAAAGTAGGTAGTAATTCTTTATAAGTAGAGAAATATAAATTATACTATGCGATTAGCTTAAAAGTATAGTATTAAAGAACTCCTTGGAATCAAATTGTGTACAAGGACGAAAAGAAATTCAAGCAAGAGTCTTGTAACAAGAGAAGGCAAAGAAATAAGACAGACCATCTTAAAATAGAGTAATTGTCATACGAATGGGTCGCCGCAATACTGGCAGGATGGCAGGTTATTCACAAAATTATTATAAGATTCATCATGAATGGACGTAATGTAGACTAAAGTAGGTACACTCCTAATTTAATATACCGTCAAATAGAGCCCCACAAGGGGATTTAAATTCTACGAGCATTAAAGGTAGTCAGGCAAACCAAGAATTTTAGTGCCATAGGCAAAGCGAAGAGCAAACTTTCTAGGTAAACGTAATTACCTACTGTTTTGAACTATGCACGGTCATGTTATAATATTCATATGAATATGGCTGTGTATAATGGTGTTAGTGTTACTGCTAATCCCCTTTTAATTTTATGCCACCCATGCGGTCTACATTACTATCGTTGAAACATATGTAACTGGTAAAAATTTCATTAAAATATAAATAAATTCTAAAAAGTGCACTATAAAATGGTTATGTCAAACATAAATCCCGGTCATTATTCTCACGCGTGTTTTTTTTTGGCCCAGACGAAAAAAAGGATACCTACATTGGAAATCGTATTTAATTTTCCTTCGTGCTGTGGCGAAAAAAGTGTGTTCTAAACGAGTAAAAACGCAATGCGAAAGGGATGTTTATGTTGTCCTGTGCGACGTGGCATGCAGGCCATGCAAATGAAGTGCCCTGCCTGGGCCAGAGCTTGGGCCTGCAGGGTTGCCACACAATGAAAACAGGCGAGTCCGTCTCTCGCCATTACTTAGCTACGTAAGCCGGGTGATGCTGATTAAACCCTTGCGCCATTCAAACCTCGAACTGAGGTGGTGTTAAAATATTGGCTGCGGCTGTTGGGTGCCTCGAGAGCTTGAAACCAAATCGAAATGAAAGTAATTTCGTACGGGGTGGTGGGGCTGAGTTGAGCTGGAAATGCCGCAGCTCAATTGTAACAAAGTCATTGTGTATAATTTATTTTTATGCGTGTTGTGTTTAATGAAAAAATTACACGAATCATTAACTTGGTCCATCAGATAAACGACCTCATATTTCCAGTTCATAATATTGTGACTCAACGATTGGTTTTGGTCGACATCCGTTCAGTTACATCTTCTGAAGTGTAGGGATGCCATGCAGGGGAACTTAGAAGTCAAAGTGACACCAATGTAGAAACACGCTGTTTGGTTGAACTTCCAAAATGTCAACGCCCTTTTCGAGCATTAGTAGTGACCACATCGAAGATTGGAACTCGTGGCTAATTACGAATCTCAAATGCAGCGTGTGCTTCGAATTTTGCGCGAATCAAATCTTTATTTGTTACTCGGGGCATAACGTGTGCAGCGAATGCCATACCAGTTCTTTGGACCGACAGTGCGATCTCAAGTGTTTGCTTTGCAGAGGCAAAATTACCTCAAGTCGCAACCTTTTCGCGGAGCAAGTGAGCCGGGAAGTGTTGATTCCTTGCAAGAATCGATTTCTCGGCTGCTCGAGTGAAATTAACAGGGTCAAAATGGAAAACCATCTTCTCTTTGAATGTGACTTTTTCTATGAATGTAAGGTTTACGTCAATTCGTCAACTAGCCCAGGATATAGCCAATGTAATTGGCGTGGACGTCGCTCAGCGTTGTGGCCTCATGTTTTGAAGACACACTCAGGACATTTCGCGACCGGTGCGTTCTTTGAGAGAGAGAGGTTTCTCAGCGACGACTCCACGAGTGACGCAGTTTTAATCAGAACTGATGGAAGCCTGCTGTGGAGTGTGGTACAATGGAACATTCACTCTGATCTGGAAGCATACGTTCAGCTTGTCGGATCGAAAAGCGAGGCGTATCGTTTTAAATTCCTGTATATTTTTTTCCCAAGAGGTAGTTATCTACATCGCTTTACATATGAAGGTACTGTTCTTGGTCATGATGAGAAAATTGCAAAAGGCTTTAACTCCATGCTTGTCAAGAAAACTCATCCGCTTTTAACTTATTGCAGTGGTTATAATTTGAAGTACAATTTAAACGTCGAATATCTGTTACTTTAGAAGGAGCAATGAAATATTTAAAAGAAAACAAATGTTTAAAATAGATTTTTACTTTCTACATAAAAGTTTTATGAAGGTAATTCAATTTATAGTGTCGATTGTTCACGTTCCTAAACCAACCCATTTTATTATCCACGGGTAATCTATTTCCGTAGGTGTATACTAACTATTATATTCATGAGCATGTAATATTTTGATAATTACTTTATTGGTCTGTGTACTTAAACCATTTAATAAACTCATCGATTAATTATGTTTCATTGCATGTGTTCTACTCCTATGTTAATTAGGGAAATAAATTTATTCTTACCTAAATTGTTGTTGTAAATTGACCACTTCATATACCCACGAGTTCGTAAAACTATAGTATGTTAGTGGTATATTAGTGGTCACATTTTTCTGTTACAAATGATCACGTCTAAGTAAATACAGTCTACACTGACTGTCTAACGTTGATCCACCCGTGAAACCCCATATCGTTATTCATGCCACTTTTAAGACAATAAAATTAATAATACGACAATGTTTATATTATTGCGTGCCATCGATTCGATTCAAGCTAGACATGAATAGCGTGGTCGTTTGTTTCGACCTAATGAAAGTCAGCTTCTACGTGACTACGCATGCGTAGCTTCTCTGATTTGCAACGATCGCCGTCGCTATCATGGGTTGATAACAAGCGAGAGCCTCCCCCGGCGCCCCGCGCCCCTCTCAAGTCATTCGACCATCGGTTATTTCCCCGCACGTCGACCATTACCGACATGAGATTAACGCACGCGGCAATCTGATTATCACGTGACATTTAGTAGAGTGCCTTGACTCGTGCCGAAAACGCATACCTAGCCTGGAAAGCATACTTCTCACGCTATAAATACGCTATAAACTAATATCTGTCATCTAAGCAGTGAATTATTGTTATTGACCAGCCTGAAAATTGTATTTTTACTTTTTAAGCTTGTTTCAACTATTCTAGACATATTTAATGAATGTGCGTGTACATTTCTATGGCTCTTGCGTCATGAATGACCTAGGGAGGCTTATTATTTTACCTTGTTTATAATACCTCATGTGTTTTTGTAATTTTTGAGGGATTTGGCCACGTATCAATTTTTGTTCATCCACATTGTACAGAAAAAGTGTCAAGCTAGTAAAATGTACACTACGATACGCTATCATAGCACTGTTGAACGAAATCGAATGTGGAAAATAATTGGGTCGGGTGCACCGCCACTTGTTTCCAAGACGGCAATTATGTGTCTGTATTTCTATGACAGTATCTGTGTGACATTGCAGTATTCGGGTGACACCTTCACATTGCAAGCATCATCTTAATAATTAATTCCTTGACATAGTGGGCTCAACAGACATCTCTAGATGTCAGCTGGCTGGTCCCTTGGCTATTAGTCAGACGTCAGCCTTCCAGCCACCGAGGGCGCACAAGTCTACCTCAAGGGGCTTAGCTGGCAACATAATAAGCTGATAAACAACACCCTTGACGAATTAGCTGAGATGGAATCCTATCTTTGGAGAAGCCATAAGCCTTTTCGCGAGATTATTGTTCCAATGTTATTAAAAGTAAGATGGAAAGTTCAAATATTGCGTGGGCATCTCTTCATTAGACTGTAACAAATTGGATGTTGCTAGAGCTTATGCAACAGGGCTTACATCTGCAAATCTCATCCGCGAAAATAGCTCATTATTAAGCTGAAGTTTATGTAAAATATATCCATCTGAAACAAAACTCTAAATGCGAAAGGGATTTTCGTAAAAAAATATATATATGTTCAATGTATGTACCAGATGCGCATGCATATTTTATTATAAACTATTATATTCCACAACACCAAAATCGAATTTTCCAGTTTTCTCAACTTTGCTTCTTTACATACTTGCACATTCTAAAGAAGAGTTCGGATTTAATCTTTAATTCAACTACAGTGATAAAGTATCTTTCAGGAGAGACAAAATTAGTGAAAGATTTCAGTTGATTTAACTAAGTTGCTGCTCTGAACTGTGCAGTAAAGTGAATTTAGTATGCATGGCATGAAATTGGGGGTATCCCTAGTCTCAGCGAGATCCCAGCCCAGGGGATTTGCACGAGACGGGGGAATCGGGGCTCTCAAAAATCCGCGCACGCCCAAAAACCGTGACTTACCTAGATAGGGCTAGATACGGTGCACACAGAAAATCGTGTAACTTCCGCAGACACCACCATTCAGCAACCAGTGTACATTAGTGGCGCTGTGTAGCGTCTTTTCAAACGCGTTACGACTTACGAGCAACAAGATGCGCAAAGTTTGGAAATGGAATATATTTAAAAACCGAGCCTCACTATTGCGTTTCTTTGTTATTTACGCCTTTACTTAGACATTTCCTTAAGAAAGAAAGGCTTTTTGTTCTGAATGTAGGCAACGTTATGAATGCTAATTTTTACGACAAGCTAAGAAATTTTTCACTCGCATCTAATCCCAGTTTTGTACGAATTGCGTGCGCTTTTTTCTTTTTCTTGTTATATTATGCGCAACGAAAACGTACGTCTAAGCTATTCAAGCCAAAAAAATATCCGTTATTAGATAACTTTTTATAACCTAAAGTAATAGGTAGGTACAGAAAAGAAATGAGATTGCAAACTTAACATTTTATAGCCCCAATAAGTGGAATAAAATCTATTTTATTATTCACGCCAGTCAAGGTTTGAAGCAACTAGAGTGAGCAATGGGAACTAGCATGTTCACTTTGAACAGTTTTCTGCATCCTATGCACACACAAAAACGGCCACGGATCTGAAATGAGTAAACAAGAACGGCGTTTAATTTACTCCAGATATGTTAATCAAAAATAAAAGCACTGAAAATATAAGTGTGTTACTATATTATGTATGGTACTACCTATTCTGCAGGCTACACATCAGATGAAAAGCCGTTGTAGCAAAGTTAGGAATAAAGTTTCTCTTTGGTTACGGTTTCAAAATATTTTAAATTATATTCATATTTAGCGAACGTGTATAAAATACCCATGTCGGTGATAAACTGCATTCAGAATCAGATCGAATGAATTTTCGAACCATTCTACGAAAATGTTACCACCATCTGATGCCCGCAGTCCAGCAAAAGTTATAACCCAAAAAATACAAAAAAGCAGTTCATTCATATTATTCATAATTTTAGGTACATATGTATATAATATGTTGACCACAAGTTCCTCTCTTTGAGCTCGTGTGGTCGCAAAAAGTAATCTGGCTCAGGAAATAAAATCTGCACGCGCGCTCTTTGATCGACTCCAGCCAGTAGGTTTGATGAGCTCGTCAAAAATGCACCGTCTGCTTTCGCGAACGCAAACGTCAACAAGCTACTAGCTAGTAGAAAATATCTACTTTTTGGCAAACTCTGTAATGCCTGGGCCAAGCTGTATAAAGATATGTTTTGGCACGATATGCCCCAACGACGATGACGAGCCAAGGCTTATTGTCGTACCTCGTAAAACACAGAAAATTCCAATTTCCTAATTAAATGTGTACATCTTCAAGTTCACGCTTCAGTTTCAGCTATAAAAAAAAGAACTGCGATCAAAACCAATCGATCTGAATTGAACTTAAAACTCCGTTAAAGTCGAGTGAAAAGTAATTCAACTAGCCTCAACTTGTCAAGTTCAGCATAGTGTTTTCTTTTCTTTCCAGGTAGTTGGTTGCCACCCAGACGCCACTAGATAAAGCTGAACGTGGCTGAACGTACGCCATTATGTTACTTAGAAACTAGCACCGGGCACCACCTGGACAAGTAGCAGCGCACGAGTGACTGTGCGATTGCAAGCGTATGTCGAGCATGAAATTGATCGTCTACAGCCAATCACACGCGGAAAACATCCCCCAATGCACGAATACATGGGGGTCGTGTACACGTTAATTAACGGCAAGACCATTCTAATTATAGGAGACTCCTGAGGGGAACTAAACCCTCTTGATTGGATTATGACAGATGAAGACAGTATCTCCACATCTCATCAACCGAAAACACCCCTAATGTTATACTCCCTCCTCACCCTTTATGGCTGTGGACACTGTTGACTTTACTCGGGGGCCTCATCAACGGAATCAATGATCTCAGTCAACTGTATTGTGTTACGAGATGACACAGAACTCTAGACGACAATATGAGATTCGTGCACCGCTTAGGGAGGAAGATTTTAGAGTACTATCATTGAATAACTATGAATAGACTGGAAGGGAAACTAAAAGGGAAAAATATGTTTCAGATCCCCCATATCGCTATAAAAAGTTGTTTGTACAAAGAAACTTAAAAAAAGTCAATGCTCTATGTTTAAACCTGGCTCCTAAATCAAACTGTAATTTGATTCGACTTCCTGGTAATAACTGAACTTTTAATTCGATGAAATAATCACCTTTGTATTCACCCTTCTAGCCACGGGCAAATGTAAATAGCTTTCAAAAGCAATTACGACCAGTAAGTGTCTTAATTAGAGGTCGTTTCTCATGTCATGAACATTTGTGTGGAGACTCTAGACCGAAAAAAACACCCCTAAATCTTAAACCTTGGTGACTAAGGCCATAATAGCATACTAACCGCACACAGACAAACACATACAGATGGAAATGTTTTAGTGTACGTATCCAACTCGGTTAGCCCACAGAGCCAACCTCGGCGGGCAGAGGCCCAATTAAAACGTGCGTTGTTTTGTTTAGTGCTAGCTTCCTTTGAGCAACTTCTTTCCACCTCACAAAATACACAGTGAGAGTTAAAGCAGCCTGAGTCAACTCCTCTGGAAATTATGATTTTTATGATGAACCGTTTTCAAAACCAAGGATTTCACACAAGGATGCGTTGCATACAAGACACGTGTATTTAATTGTGTACATGTATTCCTTTCGTAATCGGCATGTTGGTGTAATTAGATTAATGAGAATGTAGAAGGTGGGTTGTAACCATTGATGTAGCCACCTTATATTATACTAGCCTAGCGCCCACCCAATGGGTTGAGGTATGCTTCGGCTTCGCCATGAAAATGTTGGCTTCGCTACGAAATGTGTTTTCCGCCTCTCAATTTGGGCGTTGTCATTTTGGGTGCACCTTTTAATTTGAGCTTCGCTTCATGAAGTTGGATTTCAAGTTTAAATTTGGGAATTTTATTCAAATGTTTCGCCCGCTGGGCTTCGCATTAAAATGTTGTGCTTTACCTTGACATTTGGGCAGCTCTGGTGTGGGCTCTCTCAGAACCGGCTTTCCGTTATTTACCCGATGGGCTGAACCAAGTTTCGGTTTCGCAACGGTATTTTTTGTGGAAGTGTTTTTTAAAAATTATTGTTTCAAATTTTTACATAGGAATTTAATGAACAAAGCAATAATTAGTAAGAAACTAATCCCATACCAAGCCAACTTGAAATTTAAGAAATTCTCTATTTCCCTGCTGGCGCTCCAAACCACAGGCATGCGTAATTTTGTGCACTGAATTTAATTTTTCTGAACGTTCTATTTCCACCATAAAAATAAGGTAAAAAATCACAACTTTACCAAATCCCTTGCCTCGAAAAGAGTCATTTTAGGTCGCAGGGGGCCAGTTGGCAAATGTTTGACATGGATGCTATTGGTGTTGTGGCCCAAAAAGGGCCGAAAAGCAAGTTTAAAAAGAGCATACCCGTAAACACTGTTGGAACTGTTTGGAAAATTACAAAGAACGTTGTTTTTGTTGAAGCATACGGACATACAAGAATATTATCATATAAGGGTCAGAGGGAATCCCTATACTTTAAGCTCTACGTCAAGTGAGCCTGAATGAGCGCGTGTTTAATTAATTCAGTTAATGTGGAACTGAGACTGACAAAACAATGCTATGTTTTAGAAAGATTTGGGCATTGTAGGTGATAACACTTCAGAATACCAAAGATTTGAGAAAGCGGTCAGCAGATTACTCGGGGTCGGAGATGAAAAAGTGTTTAAAATTAACAAAGGTACGGTGCTTCATCTAATGAAGGGGGGAGTGACCAAGAATCTGTATAAAACTGGGTATAAAATACAAGATATCCACTAAAACTAAAACTTTAAAAAAAGTTTAAAACATTTTTTAAACAAGTTTGAAGATTAGGAGAAGACATTGGTACAAATGAGTTTAAAAAATTAAAATGGGACACAACACCTGATGATGCCCACGCCAACGTGGGCGAAACTTCGTTTAAATAACTTTTTAGGTCCTTCTTAGGACCAAAATTGTCTTACATCAGAGCATTACCGTACACCTACCCACTATAAAATGGGAAAATTTATCTTGTGAATCTTATCAATAAGATGGGAGCCTATTAATTAAATATGATCGAGTTCAGCTTGTTACATGAGTGATTTAATTAAATTTAAATAACTAAATTCCACGATACCACGATACCACGATACCACGATACCACGATACCACGATACCACGATACCACGATACCACGATACCAC
>QKMV01000279.1:0-25519 GCA_003287335.1 Lednia tumana
CAATAAAGAATATTATTACCTATTATTATATTATTATTCTTACCTGATTACTACAGGCTATAGTGCCTCAGTCCTAAAGGCTATCATGCACAAACCTTAAACGTTTATTTTCTAATTTACTTCACAATCAAGTAAATAAGTAGGTTTTAATCAGTTTAACGATTTTTTGTGGAAAGGTAGTGTTCAAGGTTTGTACACTGAAACCTTGGGGCTAGGGTGAAAACGTTATCAGAGATAGCCTGTGCGTCTTGCGGATTTTGGCGCCATGCAGACTTTAATTTAAAATCTATTTTATTCTTTTACAAATGAAATGAACTTTAACTATGAAGCATTTGACCACAAGATATGAGCTTTAATAATACGAGGACGGACGAACATTTAGATAATAAAGATGGATGGAACGATCATAGCGAATTTCATGATAACCATGGACAATATTTTGGTACCGCTAAGTTGAGTTCTTTTATTTGCACATTATAATTCCGATTCAACCATGAGAGTTATATCAAACTATTGGATCTTCGCCTTGTTAAAAAGTACCAACTTAGGTGAAACATAGTAAAGTGAGTAATTCACTTGACACTACTCTGTTAAACACGCCTTGGTCATACACAAAACGTTTTTTTTCTAAACGTCTCGTACAAAAAGACGTTGTTGCCATTTATTTTGCTATGCGTTTTCATTTAGATTTTATTGAGTCACAAGTTTTCAGTCTCGATTTTCCCCCGCACCGCGCGATGGTAAATCAAAGAGACGCTACTAACCCGTCTCCAGACGATCAACTTTACGCCGTGTTAGGCCGTTTTACGACGCAACGAAACGAGAACGCTAGCGAGTAACAGACCACCCTCTAGCAGCCGACAGCGTCGGCTAGGTTTAGACTTGCGTTTACGGGCGGGTTACTCACAAAGATATATATAAAGGTTTTACGATACAGCTTTGTGCTTAAAAGTGACCTTAAAAAACGAATAAAAAATATAAATGTAATATTTTTACAGTCGACGTTTTAAATTGGAATGGTTCGGTATGAGTTACGAGCTTGTCTCGATGTCATTTGAAAGTACGCGCAACTGCAGAAAGTCGCAAATGTTTCATTAGCGTCTAAGAATTTTCAATACGTTTATCAAATTGTGGTCGACAAGGTATCATGCTTTTTTTGGGGAGCGAAAAAATATGTAGCAAAAAACTACAAATAATTCCGAATCTACGTTGCTTTTCTGTTTACAGGTGTTAGGCTGCAGACTAATTATAAAACCCATAAAACTAATTGAGAAAGAAAGCCAAAGGAAAACGGTAATATCCGAAAAGAAGCCTCTACCGGGATACGACAGCGAAAAAGAAGCCAGGTGAGTTTTTTTTTAAATTTATTAGTGGGGTTTGGGTGCTAGACTGCAGTAAAGTGCATCAGGCATTCATCTACAGACTTTTCAGAGTTATATTACGCACTTTAAGAATAATTCATTTTTATGAGTTTTTTAATGACTAAATAAAATGTAATTAAACTGCTGCTGATTATTTCTGCCAATGGATTAGGATTAAATTGTAGGACCGGTTTGATCGGTGAACGTTGAACGTTGGTAATGACTTAATGTCGAATGAAGTAATCACTTTCAAATCTGCAGACGAGACAGACGAGTGACTACATTGTTTTGCGGTGATTACTGTGTCCATCAGAGGGCCATCTTTAGTGCATTCCTGCAGCACGTCTGTTCCGTCAGAACAGTCAGTTTTGCAAAGAGCTTCGAACAAGTGGGTTTAACTAGAGGCCTCTTTTTTTATGACTCCTGCCTGCAGCATAAAATAGACCGAATAAGGACATGAATGTAGGTAGCATGGGTAGAAGAGATGTTTCAATTTGTGCATTACTTTTCGGTATACCATGTTAATTGACACTTCTTAGGACGGATATTACTATGGATTAGCTAGTCAACTAAAATGAGCACTCCCAATTCCCAATAACTCACTTGTTGAATCACAATACTTGCTATTTTAACTCTGGAGTTTTTTCTCGTTGTGTCTACTTAAATCTGGTTTTACTAGACGAGCGCTCGCCCGATGGGCGGATGTATATTTAGGCTTCACTATACAATTTCGGCTTTGCGAAGAAATTTTGGCTGTGCCACGAAATTTGTTCTTTGCCTTGTACTTTGGGCTTTTTCATTCTTGTATTCGCCTTTTAATTCGGGCCCCGCCTCTTAAATTTGGGTTTAGCGTTGGGATTTGCCTAACATGGTTCAATCCGATGGGCTTTACCTAAAATTTGAGCGTTGTCTTGACATTTGGGCGTTGCTCTGGTGATATTTAGCACTCATAAGTAGCGGAAAGGTAATTTTTATTAAATTATCCTCTATTTCACCCTATGGACCGGATCATGCTCCCACCTGATTGGCTTTCACCTCAAAAAATTAGGCTTCGCCTTGATATTTGGGTCGGGCTTAGCTTTGGTGCTAAGTATTTACAAACATCATATTCTGATTCAAGTACTTTATTCCCCTTTTTGTTACCCGCTGGGCAGACTACGTTTCGGTTTTGTCACGGATTTTTTTTTTGTAGATTTTATTTAAAAATTTCCAAAAATGACTTTTTCAAACATTGACCGCCAGAATGAATTCCGTAGTGCAAAAAATAATCGGAAATGAAAATTATATCAACCCAATCTCAAATTCCAGAAATTTTGAATTCCCCACTGAGACCCCGAACCGAGGAAATTCCTATTATTCGGAATTGGACATGTATGTGGCAGTACGTTAAAATCCATCATGAATTTAGGTTAATAACCAAATCTAACCCTCCCCCCTAAAAAAAGGGGCCACATTTGGGCGCAAGTGTTGAGATCCCCGTGATCTAGCAAACTGGCAAATATTTGGCGAGAATAAATATTTCGAAAGATCGTAGTCGAACGGTGTGGAAACGTATGAACAACAAAATTTGGTGAAACACAAACAACGACATTCTTTTAGAGAGGTGCGTTAGGTACAAGGAAGAGGTGTAGAGGGGGGATGGAGTTTTAACTACAATTTAAGATATGCATTAACTTCCAAGCAATTCAACTGGATTCGTTACACCGTGTTATTTTCGGCCAGCGCAACTAAATTGTAATGAAAATGTTTTAAATTTAAGTTATTTGAAGAGGAAGGCGAATGAATTGGGCGATTTCTCTGAACTTAAAATTGTATTTTTGTATTGGGGCTCAAGTTGATGAGCATAAAAGTCCTAAGGAAAGAAGCGTATAGGAGATTTCTTTTTCTTTACGACAACTCAACTACGTGTTCCTATATTCGTCACACTAGACTGCATTCATTCTGTTGGTACGGACTATCGACTTTTGTGACTTTTGCGGTCCTAAGAAAGTTAGAAAATGACCACGGTTTAATGCTTTCACGCAAATCTTTCGCTTACGAAGATATCCCCAAGAAATTGCATTTTAAGAAAATGTATAACCTACTGAAGAATAAGAACCTTTTATCTTTTTTTGTTTTCGCAATAAAATTTTTACATTTAAAAGAAGCTATCAAAATCCAGAAACGAACACTCATGAAAAGTTTTCTGTGAAATTACTCGGAAAAACCTATATAAACCGATATTAATTTTGACAGCTCAATAATGTTGAAAAAACACGTAAAACGATGTCGATTCTTTTCCAGCCCCAACACAATGGTTCACATGGTTTACGAGTGTATATACAGACAACTTGAAAACTATACCAATCTGCATTTTTACTACCCATAAAAGGTACGATGACGGCATTGCTCGGTACAGTTACCCACAATGTGTAAAGCCGGGGGTGAGGGATAAGCCAAAAATTTCATTTTGGTTTGCGGCGTTGGTGGCAGCAATGAAAAGCATTTTGCGTGGTGTGGTGTGTTGCTCTTGGTTGCTCTTGCGTCTGGAGACAGTAAAAGTGCATCGCATAAAACCTAGTCCCGCGCGTTTTATTACGTTGCTTAGTAACCATGTATTAAATGCATGTGCTTGCAACTTGTCGGCGTCCTCGCCTGCTGGCGATGCAGAGTTTTATGGCTCGACTGCACATTTTGTTTTAATTATATATTATACTCCAGTCGGAGAAACGATAGTTTGCAAAAGATCCTTCTTGTGAATGGCAGCCAAATAACTATTTTGGATTCTACGATTCTATTCTAGAGAAATAGTTTGAAATGTATTTTTAATAAAATTTTATTTTCAATGGTTGGGTACGGAACTGGAACCGGGCGTGGCATCGAATTTGATTTTTGTGTGAAATAAATTGGTATTGGCAAGAATTTGGATTTTGAACAGGCGTTTCATGTTTTTTCATTAAAATCATAATTATACCATTCAGTACTACGCATAAAAAATTTCAACAAGAAAAGTTATTTCCTAAACTTAAAAAAATCAACATCAGAATCTGAAGAAAATACGTTCTTTAGCATTTCGCGAAATTTGTTCACTTAGTTATAATTATATCAGACATGACCGGCACTATGAGTTGAATATTAAGATAAGTTTAGATGCTTAGAATAATGGTAGAATAGGTTATAATAGGCAGTATTTTTGTTTAAGATGAGACGAGTACAAAAAAGTTGTTTCAGAGTCACAATTACTCTACGAAAACGTAGGTACGGTACGTAAGAAAAGTATTGCACCACAATTTTTATTGTCCCTGGATATGGCAACAAGTGGCCATTCTGCAAATCGTCTGTATGGTTTCACACGACTGATTAAGACGGTTCAAATTTTAATGACATTTTAAAATACAATAGTTTACTGCCCGTCAACACACCCATACGACACACACTCTAAAAAATTAAGTGACATGCATTCGTATTTAACCTTTCCATGATATGTCAAATTTTAGCACGACAAAGCTAGAATACGGGACCATCACTGTACGAGAATAAAACCAAACATTAAAAACTCAAACACTGGCCATGCCAATAAAGTAAAGAATTAAGCGGTTTAATGTTCGCGGTTGGCTTTTGGTGCATGGCGCAATGTTTGGGTATGTAAGCCTCCAGCGTAGATGCACTTTTGCCATTTGCCCTCCCCTACATCCCTGCTTGCCAACGCACTGGTTTAATATTTGCAAAAAGCCCCATTAAAAGCAAATAATTTACGAGATACGTCCATGAAAATAGTATAATATTATTATTTTATAGCTGGCAAAATATAGGACTGTCTATATTTCTGTTCAAAGTGAGGTAATAAGGTTGAATCTGCGCAAACTTTTACCGCGAAACAATAGCAAAACTCACAAGGCTTGCCATTTGTCGGCACAAAATAGCTGCAGTTTGCGAGTATTTTCAGTAACTAAAAATTGAAATTATTTTGTAACTTGAAACTAAAACGGCAGCAGAGAGAAGAGAGCAACATTATAGCATGTACTACACGTAAAGCGTTTAATGAACGAGCTCGCTTTGAGAGATTTACTGGAATTTTTGGCGGTTACTTTTAGCATATCATTCGCTGAGAAGAGAATTTTGCCAAGACACGGTAACAACATGAAACAACCACGCATTGTCTAAAAATATTATTATCGAATATAGAAATCTAATAATTCATCACTCGCCTGCCCGGTTCGGGCCACTGAATATTGCTAACGCTTGCCGTTTATTTCTAGGTGCGTAGGTATTATACGATCTTAACAAATTGCCCATCACTAAAACCATTTCAAAGCGCAGTTTTATACACGTGCACATATGAATTACAATTAGAAAATAATATACCAAATAAACTACAACTTGCAATCAGGTGGTACCAAAAACGCAAGAAATTACAATTTATATCCTCGCTGCAGCCAATTTTATTATTCTTAGCTGCACATTATTGCAAGTTTACATTAAACTCTGGCAAAGTGCAATTGCAATAAACCGCACGAGAGAATCATAAATATTTGTGCATAAATAAACAGCACAGCCCATGGTTAACAGTCACGGCATGTTCTTGCTCTGTAATTAGTCGATACGTAGGAAGACAGTCAATATTTTGACACTATTATATTCATTAGCCGCGCGCGACACTGCGGCACTGTAAGAATGATATGCAACTGTGAAAATCACAGGGGAATTTTAAATTGACTCTCAGGAAAACGAGATAAAAGGTGATTTTCTACGAAATCTAAATAATATGCGATGTTGGAAAACTCTTGTTGCTTCTATTCGCATGCCTATTTGAACTGGCCCTACAAACAAAAGTATGTTAAAACTTGATAATTACACAAAAAAATACCAAGGTGCACCCAACTGAATAATTTGCCACTCACCCAAGCCTCCAAGGTGCACTTCAACGGAATTTTCTTAAAATAGCATGATTAAAATCAATTAAGGTCTTGTTAAGTAATGCAATATATACCCGTGGTCTATGCTATAGGTACAATATTATGTACCTTTGCCTCAGGGAATCGCTTAAGAAGACTTTATTAATTAATGCGGTATCACTTCTATGCTGCTGCCAGCTGTTTCTATGTTTCATGCAATTGAATAATATTTTACACGTCATTTTGTGAGACGAACGGGAGACAAGAATAAGTTAAATTCTACAGACACATATCTGCAGCAAGATGTATATTGATATATTCTAATCTCGAAGGAGCATTGATCTGAGTGAACTTGCTAGTCTTTGGTCAGATGCAATTCAACGTCCAAGTTGTGCATACATTATGCATTTATTTGTTATTACTTGCTAACGTTTCTTCATCCGGTTTATTTTATTGGAAAGGTTAAAGAAATGATTACAAATCAACGGAAAGTGTGTGTATTAAGCTGTGGGGAGGATAATGCCTAGTTTGAAGGCTGGATGCAAATAATCCATGTTTTTATTGACGGAGGATGTACATAATGCGCAGTGACAAAGTATATGCTACTAAGAGACACGAAAGAATGTAAAATTTCTTTACGAAGGAATAAATAAGCAAGCATACGCTTCGTCACACCCACGAGCGCTTATTTCAGAAATATGCAGATTTCAAGAGTAGACGCTATTTAAGTTGAGATCGATTCTCACATCCTATAAGCCTTATTTTTTAAAGAGAATGGTATGAAAAGTATTGCAACTTTTCTATTTCTTAGCTTTAAAAGCGCAAACCCGTGCTTATATATACGCAAATCCATACAAATGATGAATGATTGGAGAAATAAGCAACGCGGTTTCCTTATGAGTTAACATTTCTAGTCAAATATCCCTTGAAACCTCTATACGTGGTAGCAAAACGGTAATAGAGTTCAATACAAGTCCCCGTCCAACCAGATATTTTTAAGATAGCATTTTGATCATGCTAACAGCCTACGCTCGAATTAACAAATACTCTTAACATAAGAAAAGTTTAGCAATGGCAAATACTGCCAAGCAACTGGGGCTCACCAATCCAGGCCCTGAACTATAAGGGCTATATTAAAAATCGCATATAGTTTTTAAGCGCGTTCAAGCACATGATGTTAACACAACTCCAGACGTCAAGCAACGTTATCTGACGAAAACGAGGCAGTGCTACTTCCTCTAAAAGTTATCACCCCGCTGCCACCATTGTAACGATGTCCCCACGGCTATTCCATCCTAACCCAGCCACACATTTAACATAAACAGCTAACACAGAGACTCACCTTTGCTCCTCTCCAGTCTCTAGTCTAGTACATAGCTAAAAATAGGGCACAATTCAACCACGGTGCAAATAATGTGTACAAGCAAAACTTTATGTTGTTCGGCGTTTGCATCTTTCTTGATAATTAAATTTTGCTATTTAGCGTTACGTATATTTTGTGAACATGAACTGTAATTGAGCTTCAGATCATTGTGTCATACGATAATATAGCATGGACTGACGTAATATTTTGTAGAGTGAATATATTATTTGATGCCGCATGGAAAAAGACAAACTTGAAACGTTGGCACAGAATGTGTGAAGCCTCATTAATGGCAATGTAGTTTAAAATTATTATATTCGCTTGTTGACACAAATATGGACTTTTACATGTTTTCACCAAGTTCAGGATCGTATCCTATTTGTAATCAGACTTCAGCGAGCTCATCCATCATACTTTTATGTCAGATAATTAGTTTTTTATGTTTCTATTATCCAGTGCAATTGAAAAGCAATCGTATATTAGTGAAAAGCCCGCGTCCTGAATCCTGATTGCACCTCACAGCTCTATCGTAACTAGCTATTATTTATATATACTCACGCTATAAACAACTACAGTAATTGTTATCACTGCACAACAATAGTTGGGTAATTGCCACAATGATTATATCAGTGTCATTTGGAAATAGAATTGGCATCAATGGACGCAATTAGATAATACATTGTGACGCTTTGTCATTCTAATTGCAGCATACATATTTCGTTTTCGTTCTTTGGAAAAGAATTGCATGATTTAGTTCGGAAGTTCTCTATTTCTTCCTGTTCCTGAGTGGGTCAAGCTAGAAAATCAGGTCTAGTATGTTATTTTCTCCTCTATTATCACTCTTCACTATTTTCTCTTGTTGCCTGTTGGCCCATTATTTGCATCCTGGTGTAGTTGAATGGTTGCTGAATACCGAGTTAGTAAATACTTACTATATATTTCTGCCACTTCTTGCCTGTACACTTATTCTAACTTACAAGCAGACAAATTGACATGAGATTTGTGTGTCTGCAATTTGATTGGCAAACGCACATATTTTAGAGCGAGAAAAAGGATGTGCTTTGGAGATGAGGCGGATATTCATTCATGCGGAAGAATTCAAGCAACAAATACTTCCTTCGTATTAACACTACGCAAGAATAATGCTGAAGGTATATTGATCACGTGATTACTTACCGAAAGCAGACGGCGTTCTTTGGGGCGATGCTTTACTCGCAAGAGCGACAACAATGCAATAATGATTTCTGACTTTGTAATTTAAGTGTGAGTGTATTCCAATAAATTGATAAATACAGGCTATTAGCAATGGTCTCTTTTCCGCATTCTTCCCGACCATTACCATCAAAAAAACTAAAATTAAATATTAGGCATACTTTGTTTAAAATTTGGTTGGCATCTTCATGTTGCTCAAAATGTTAAATTTGAGGTTTATGAACCAAAAGAAAGGTGAATTAACTCAATAAACGTCATATGTATTGATTTATTTTGTAAACTTTGTTAGAAATTCACTTTTTTGTTTCTTGAAAGTTGGTTGGCCGTTTGGTTGGTCATCATTGTCGCCCTCGCTCTCGCTGTCACTATCGCTGTCGCTGTCGCTGTCGCTGTCGCTGTCGCTGTCGTTGTCGATGCTGGCAGAAAATCCAATCGCCGTGAACGACGATCACATTTGACGGGAAGTTGTGTGTTGCATACAGTACATCGCCGATTGCACTCGGCTTAACTGGAAGTCTTCCAATTTTCCACCTCGTATTTCTTTTAAATTATTCAATTCCGATCTCTTGACGTAGCTGGCACGACTATATAACATTTTGCAGATCGTTTATTACTTTGATGCAAATTCAAGGTCTTGGCAGGCTCGTTGCAAGCACTTTGCCACACGTGTGCTTTTTTTAACAGTCTAATGCAAAATGCTTAATCTTTTTATAATTAATATAATAACCAACGGACTGTTGTGCAATATAAATGTTCTTATTGTATTACAAAAATACTATGAAAGTTTGTTTTCGTGCTTGTATTTGTTCGAAAAGATTACACTTTAGTATTTGTTTATTTTATATCACATGAGACTCCCGGAGGGTGCCCCAAATCATCCATGATTCGCGGTATACTCGCAAAACTGTCGAGATCAAATGCAATGCAGTGTTGAGGAAGAAGATATTATGTCAAAGCGCCAATGCATGTTTTCTGTCTTCACACGCTGTAGTTTGTCCTTGCTAAATTAGTATTTATCACCATTCAAAGTGCACACACAATAGTGTTTTCTGATCATTTAGCTGAGAAAATTGCAAAATTTTTATACCCATTTAATTTCCATCCAATAATAAATCAACTCACACGGAACATGGGAAAAAATTTAAACGCACTTTTTTCTTGAAGTCGTTGTTCAATGCCAAGGACGTGTCTTCGTGCAGGAAAATAATGCAACTGCATTCACCGTTGATGTAATAAACTGCCAGCAAAGTAGTGTGGATTAAGTTCAACGGTATACAGTGTCACAATGCGTGCATTGGTGAGATCGCGGACACTACTGCTAGGCATGAGAATAGTACGCATTATTAAGCCGAGTTTTACAGCCGTATGCACTTTGCAATTCACTTTGCACAAAATATATATATGTATATATATATCGTCGAATTGTAAACGTTGAAACTATAAAATGTGTTGCATGTTTAATAGCTTCGCAAATGTGAAGCTAAAAATGAATGCAGTTCTTATCGAATCTTTGATATCATGTTGAGGTATAAAAGTCAATGATCGTAAAATAATTTTGACCAGCCAATGCTACACACACATCTTATTAATTGTGTTCGAATAAATATCACGGAATGCGTGCTGAAAGACGATCATATCTGGATGTGTTTCAGAAAGTTCGAACATTTATATGTAGCGTTCATCATGTTCTCGTTTTCTGGTTGAATTTCTTGTGCGATCGAGTTCTTGAAGTTGATAGAATGATAGAATCCAATCAAAGATTAACGATAAACGCAGTTAAACGACGGTAATGACGCGATTAAGCCCAGCACTTTTATTAGTCGGTGAGACTTCAATTTAGATGGAATGTTTTTATATCGAGTTCTCTTGATGTAGCATTTCGCTCGTATTTTTATTGCAATAGGACGACGATAAGAAATACTTTTTAACCTCGTATATAAAGTGCTTTTGTCGTCATCTGCAAAAGCTCTGATTTTTCTGCAATTCATTTTAGTGTATAGTTCGTAGTTTTTGTTTTCTATTATTTAGAAATCCATAATTTTTTTGGATCCGAAAAAAAATACAGAGGTACGTACACACTTTCAAATGTTGTCATTGGAGAGCACCAACCAGTTTTTTATTTCGCACTCCTTTCTTGCACGGATTAGTCGTATTCTATCTTCTATGGTGGTACTGAAACCTGCGTCAACTTTTCCAGGAGTTTCGGAAAGATCCCACTTCCGTCACATCACGCTACGGAGTAACTCCGACTTGTTTTCTCGCATATCTTCTGGCTGTACTTTAATGATAGTGGTAATCTTGTCCAATAGCAGTAAGATGAAACTATCAATACTCTAGTACGTCGAATTGGTAGCTGTTGGTACCACAGTTAATTGGAGTACAGCATCGCGCCGGTTTCATGTGGATGAGCAAGATCTTTGGGTATGGAACCACACCAACATGTAATTAGACCACCCTCTCTTTCTACGTCGTATACCCACTTGCAACACTGCCCTGTCATATAGATATTTAAATGATTTTACTTATAAATACCTGCATTTAAACTTATCTTTGGACTACACTGTGGTGTTTTCAGCAACAAGAGTCCACATAATTAAATTTCAGGGCGGAGAAAACCATGTGATAAAAAAGAATTTGAATCAAGAACGTTTGTCACGTTCCAACCATTTAGTTTGGAGGATGATGAAGCTTGTCGGTGTCTCTAAGATTCCAATGGCTGGAAATATCGTGGAGATTCTTCGGCAAAAGTGTTATAGTCAATCTGCGGTTACTTTAAAAGTAACATCGTCGAGAATTGTTCAGTTGTCTTGCTCGTGATTTGGTACACGTGTAATTTTACTCGCTTGCTATGAAAATAAAGTGACAAGTATCATTTTGGGTCTCTTCCAATGGCATTGCTCCACTTAGCGATGTTTATTGCACGAGTTACTTCTTGAGTGTTCGCCGTAATTACTTTTGATTCACTCCGGTGTCTTAGTGAATCACGAAGATTTCATTCAAAGTTGCTGGGATACTTTATGTCGGAGCATTTTGTTTGTTCTGTTTCAGGATGCTTTCTTCTGAGCAATGTTTAATATTGAGTTTGTAATGAGATAGGTCTGGAAGAGACATACTTTATAATAGATATGTAATTTGTAATAGCAATACGTCACGAATGCGAAATGAGAACATGGATGTTATGATAAATAGAGTGATAGAATTTGTTCAAGCGCTTATGATAAATTTCTTCTTGGTGCGATACAAAACAAATTGATTCGTTATTGAATTATAAAATTTAATAATATTGATGAAAGCATTTATTATGTCAAGGTAATATATTTGATTATTTTCATTGATTTTACTTGACTATGTTCTTTCATGGAAAACATTTAAATTTGGAAAATGCTCAATGTAGCTCTCTTGGATGGTTCTCGGATGGGCGCACTGTTCTTCGCTCTTGAGATCTGTATGAGATTCTTCGATAATTCGTTGCACTTCTTTCAACCATTCAAATACCAATCAAGTTGTGTGAATCACCGTGATAAATAAACATCATGGCCTCATGATTCACTTTTTAATGCAATCTACTTTCAATTAAACCTTACATCGAAGTCACTATCAAAAGAACTGAAATACTTTAAAACTGAGACAAAAATGAAAACGAAAATCGTGATTGAAACGACTTTTATATTTGCGCTTGGCTTTGTAAAACGGGTAATTATGCTTGTACCCACCATTCATGATTTGGGTGGCCGTTTCCTTAACGTCTAGCTTGCACAGTCTCAAAATGGCTAGTATAATAGGTTGTGTATCCAACGACAAGCGAAACATCTCAATGAGTGTTTTGATCGAGTCTACGGGCACCTCCGCACAGCTCTCACCTGCGGCGACGTGAGCTGGAACAAAAATAACGACAGTGTCAGTGTTTTAATAAACAATATCTCAAGTACAACAGAAACAGTTATTATGCGAAGAAGTCATGATCCGCTAGAATATAGCGGGCTTCAATGGTTTGACGGGGTTTTTTCAAAATCCTACAAGCAAAATTGCTCCTTCGAATAATTCGACTTTATTTTAGCAGCCAGCCAGATAAAGCTGAGACAAAATCAAAAACCTCGGGGATCTAGCCTGACGAAGGAAAATCGCAGACACTAATGCCGCCGTTTTCACCCTTTTATTCATAACGGGGTTCTCTTGCAAGCTGCACATGCCGTAGCGGTTTGAAAGTATCCCTCTGCCTTCATTTAAAACGCCGCGAAAAATGTACACCAAATACTGTCCAAATACGGACCACTACGATAGTTTTATCACTCTATAATCTACCTATAACTATTATGCTTGAACCGGAGATTCGACTTCTAAGAATGCCCACCATTAACACGACTCCTCCATCAGATGCTGTTTGGGCAGAATATGTGTCATATGTTGGGGTATCCTTGTGAGCATTCTGTACGCTTTATTAGCAAAAGTATCTCGAGAAAAATGACGTGGTATTGAAGATCACATGTTTTAGGGGTTGAAAGGAAATTTGAAGCAATTTATTTTCCTTTGAAGCATGTTAAAAGGCCGAATCTAAATTGCCAGAGCCAGTAAGTAGAGGCACAAAGAACAAAGAGAGGCAAATTAAATCAAGGTGTATAAGCTGACTGGAAAAATAAAACCAATGTTCTTATCCCTTCTCCGACACAATTACAACCGCTTTTTAACCAATCACAGGTAAGACTGTGCATTTTAACGACACCGTCTGATGCATTTTCACACAACTTGAACAAAACAACCACTTAGTGCAGACTTAGACTCTGCAATATTATATTTTATAATAAAGTAGTAAAACTGTTACAATAAAATATAATTTATTGCCTGTCGTTTATTATGAGAAAAGAAACACGTAATGTTATATGTTGTGATTGTGCTTTTTACGGTCAGTAGGAATTTCCAATTATAATCCGCAAATAAAAGGTAACTTTGCGTTATGTTCCATCGTCAATGTCGCTATTTTAAAGCCCGAGTTTCTTTCTTGTAAGTTTCCAGCCTTTGTTGCAGGCTCACATTAATCCAATAAAAATACGCCGCGAATTTGTTCTTTACACCAGACTTACTTGCCAACAGTCTCCATTCGAGCTAATCTTGCGATATTTTGTTTCTGGATACATTTGTAATAAACTAGGAAAACGATATGCACTTTTGTGTCGCATTGATTGAGCTCGCACCGACTTTTACGACATGACAACCGGTGCGACGGATCGACTTTTTTTTAATTAAAGGATTCCTTTTTGAAAATCCAGCAGCCTCGATTTCGTCAAATATACTTAAAACTAACAATGTCGCAGGAGGCTTTATTCTGTAGTAGCTATAAATAACTTCTGTGATTGAAACTTCCCATTGTTAATCTTTTGGGTTTTTGTGATTTTCAAACATTTTTTATGGAAAAACTACAAACCCGAATGGACCTCAAAACTAAACATTTTTAATTTAGTAGAGAGCCAGTATTAAAAAAAGTGTGCTCAATCGGACATTCTGTGTGGCATGTGAAGCGCACACAAAATTAAAAAATTAGAATGAAAACTCAAGTGCCTGATGACAATGAGTTGAATTGAAAGACGCTCCGCTCGCTCGCTCTAATTAAAATGTGTTATCGTGTATGCTTTCTGAGACGATAAAGGCAATACTCGGATTTTCTTTTACCAAAAGACAGGCTATAGTGAATAATGAAAACACATGATAACCAAATTAAAAGCGTGCGAACTCTTATGGTCATCTCAGCTATCAAAAAAGGTGATAAAACAGCCCTGGCAATGATTTAACTGTATAAGAAATTGCGTAGCCTTTAATTTAATGATAAAATAAAATACGTTTCGAAATGACCAAATATCTACTGTACCATTTAATTTCACTAAAGGTATAACAGTAAAATAACGTAGGGTGCATGTACGGGCATAATAATAAATTATGCATACAACCAACGAACATTAAAGATCATTTTCACTCGAGCTGGTTAAAGCATAACAAAAAGTAACATTTGAAACCATATAGTTCTATTATTTTACTGACATATACGGTGATCTCTTAGTATTGAAAGCAAAGTAGACCAACACGCCAGCTGCATATGAGTACGACTCCTTACCCAAGTTGAGGTGAAAAGTGCATTAAAAACAGCCACTTTAGATTTTACGAGTGTTTCGAAGAATGAGAGTAAAATGCATTCGACCAGCAGTGTGAAGTTTAATAGACAAGATGTATTCATTCGCCTGGTGACGATTACTGGGCAGTTAAGCGTGACACGCAACCCAACCCATGCCTTCTGACCCCTTGCCATACATTCACGGGGGTCGGTTCTTATTATTTATTAAAATGGGCCGCCAATACAAAAACTCTATTTCTTAAAATGAATCGTAATAACATAGCGTAATAGTTAAAAGCCAGTATTTCTATTCTCGACAAAGCAGTTAAAATCTCGTGCCGAAAAGAAACCCGGTGTTTTTTATAGTTCAGCTATATTGACATTGACTGATGCATGGTTAAGCTTTTAACAGTATTAATGCCATAACGTCGTAACTAACACCGATTGCCATGCTAACCAAATCTAGTGGCGTATGTATCAGAGAGCTTTAAGTTAAAGTGAGCTGATGGGGCCCATGTTTGGGAGATTTCCAAGAAAATTTCAAGAGATATAACACGTCATAAATTGCAGCTAGTCCTTATGGTTCGCAAGCCAAGGATAGGATAGTATCCAGGATAACCGGTTATCAGCTTCGTATTCCTGCAGGTACTTCCTGATCAGAAGATGACAGCGCGGCTATACCACGCTCCGTGAGCCCAGCAAAGCTTGACACTTTTTTCAAAAGTATTGCAGAATATTAACATGTCACATATTATTACTTGCCGAGTATTTCTATGTAATTAATGACGTATTTTACTTATTATTTATTGTAGTTTTCTTGGCGACGGATCAGAGTACAGTATTTCCAGCATAAGGTATGCCATCCATTACGGCGGCTATTTCACTTTATTGCATGTTAGATCCACCAGCTTGCAGGAAAAAAGAAACCACCGAATTAATAAGGATAACAAATTTAAAGCCAAATACACGGCTATTATTAACTTGAAGAATATTAAAATCACTTCAAAAAAATGCACTTTTGAAGTAACTTTAATATTCTTGACTCCACCGAGTTATTTCTTTGAGATTCTGGTGTTTTTGGCGTGGTTTAACGCTAAGCGTTCAGTTTTCCATACCCATTTTGGTTAAAAATTCTCTTTTCATTTTATTCTTGTTATTTTTTTGTTATGAGATGAAGATACGAAGAGAATAGTGCATAACTATTTGTAAACTGAAAATCACGCTTAAGAAGTGCGCTCAGTGGTTTAGTTTGGGATTTTGGCAAACCTGACCAAAGCGGCTATGGTGGATGGCTTGATTGATTGATTATGTTTATTATGTTTATGTTATGTTTCACTGGTCTATTGGCGCCGGAGAATGATAGGGTGATAATAAAGGTGATGATGCATCTAGCAGGGAAGAGGGGAAATCCGGTGCCGCCACGTAGCCAACTCCTGTCGAAAAGCATCAAGGGGACCATCGCTTAACGTTCTTTCCTAAGGACGGTACAACTCGAACAGTATGGATTCCTCCACTAATCCGTAATGTCGAGAGGTTGATCTCAGGGGGAGTGAAGCTGCAGCACTAAGTTCACACCCTCCAACCTCACTCCCGAACAGAAATGGAGCTTGGTATGAATGGCCACTTATCCAATCCTTGGTCCATCGCGATGTTGTACAACTTCGGTGATCTCACGAGAACCGGTGTATCCAACAAGCCAAACCGTTCGGGGTTGGATGGCTTACCCTATCCTGGAAATACTGTATAAAGTAAGAGAATGGCCAGCATTCCACCGTTTCTGCAACCCTAAAGCAATTTTTTTCTTGTACCGCAATGTTGAGTATAGGTTAAATCCCATGTCATTGTTAGGTTAACTTCGGCTATATAACTACTCATTCTAGAGCTGTATGTTGATTTATTATGATTTAATGCAATGCAATTGATAGGAATGTCTGCGTGGCAGATCAAGGGACGATATTATAGCGGCAGAGGTTGGAAGAGAGTGCGATTTGAGAGGTGGTTGAGGTTAGGACCAAAGGAACCGAGACGTCTGAATCTGACGACAATCAACAGCTACTCTCCGCGCCGGCACACTCCGACTGTCCCGGCGCCGAGTCCGGATTTCTGGCAGAAACTTTTTTGGGTTAATTTACGGACACAATCCGAATCCCGGGATAACCCCCAAAAAAGTCACCAGTATGCGAACCGACTAGCGTAACTACCGGATATCGTAACTACCGACATAGACGAAAGCTGCCGAATCTGAAATTGATAACTAAAAATTCTAACCAAACAAAAAGTGGTATGCCACGGTATGCGAACCCGAGTCCACGGCATTAGCAAGCAAGGACGCTACGCACGAACATGCCACCAAGGCTGGGCCGTAATTTGAGTCTCCGAAGCCTGGCGCAGGCGAGCGAGCTATCGTTGTTGAGCTATCCGTTTTCCCTCACCAAATAACCCCCAAAAATCTGGCTGGCCGACTGGTCACGGGGCTGTCGAGACGCTCCCCGAACGTTCAGAGAGAGAGAGAGAGAGATGGAGAGAGCGATATCGAAAGTGAGAGAGAGAGAGAGAGAGAGAAAAGTCACCACTCGGAAGTGTATTTACAAAATGTGTGTCGTGTGGAAGAATGGCAGATTTCAGCACTCAGTGCACACGCGTCGGTTAGTCTTTCCTCTTGATTAGTGCGTGCTCCCTTGCAATACAAAATTCAAAATAAATTTCCAAACGCGATCTAAAGGCAACTGTTACTGTGTGTAGAGTTTATCTGTTTGATCTCACCGTATTTACGTTTTATCTTAACGATCGCTTGCAATTATAATGTCTAATTGTTCCTTCTGTTTGTGTGGCATCGCGTAAGCTGCAATGAGTCAACGCACTCCGTGCTAGCTGCAAAATAGAGGGGCTAGAAATCTGCCAATCTTCCACACGACGTACATTTTGTAAATACGTCACCCGGAAGGGTGGCCTAGCCGGCCGTTTCACGTGGGCGAGTGCGACAGAGAAAGATGTATGCGGAAAGGGAAGAGAATGACGTCACCGGACGAGACCCTGACCTAGAGCAATGCGTTGCTGGTGAGGCATGAGCAGGCTGTTGCTCGAGCAAGGTGTGAAATACGCTCTCAGCGACGCCGTCGCTAACGCCAACGCCGACGCCGAAGACGACAGTGTTTAAAAGCGTCCTTCACGCGTCAATAAGAGAAAAATAAATAATGCAAGGAAGAAGAACTACATATACACACATATACACACTCGTGGATGTAAAGACGATATGTTAATGTCACATGTAGTCTTCAAATTTTTTCATATGTAGGTATAGTATGTATTCTTGAGTACGGAGACGCGTGCAAGATATAATGGTACCAGGTCGTATTTACTTTTCTCTTTTATATTTTCAAGCTGTTCTTACATTGAATTCGTGATGAATAAGAGATTTTTTGCTGAGGGAAGTGTGAAACAACGTTACTACGTGTAGTACCACCTCACTTGTATATACATTTGAAAAAAAAGTCGGTCGCTCATTTCAGATAGGAAAAGCACCTTCCAGCAGGCTCACATAGTATATATATACCTATAGTATATAGTAAAGTTTAGTCTCTAGTATAGTAAATACTACATGATGGAGTATGTACAAGTTGAATTCAGATTTATACTATATTTGCATTCTGAACCCTGCAATTCTCATGCGCAAAAGTTTCGAAAATTAGAGCAAAAGCTAGATGCTATGATGCTCGCAGCTTATTTAGAATGAGAATAACATCGAATTCTATAGAATTTTAATATCACTTCAAAAATGTCTGCCTGCTCAAGGATTCGAACCCTGCACCTCCGGTTTACATGACCGTGGCTCTACCATCTGAAGAGAAGTGAATTAATTTACTGATTGGTAGATCTCACAAGAAGAATTCAGAATCCTTGTCAATATCACAATAGTTTTATGAAATATTTAACTATTTTTTGAGGAAAAAGTCATGTTGTTTTAGACTGGTGGGGTCAGGTACGGGAAGGAGAATATACCCCAGCCGGAAATGGTGTGAGAATTGACGGAAAACCCCTGCCATGGGATATCCGATCACCAGGATTGAATCTGCAGGGACCTTCCGAACAGTAGCAAGGACGCTAACGCCTGATGCTTTACCTGATCAAGCTAGAGCCAGTTTTACAACTTTCTTTAACTCTGAGTTAAGATCCATTCCTAGGTTTATATTGTAATCACCATGGCGTCAGCTAATCACCTGCGGGGAATTTATTTTATCTCGTAACTCATGGTTAAGGAAAGTTGTAAAACCGGCTCCAAATCAATTGACTGTACTTCTAAATGAAACGAAAAAATTATTTCTCGTTAACTACCATTCTACTTTGATGACGTGTTCAATGCAATAGGTAATGCTTTTATAAAATTATTCCACCCCTACAAGCATAATACCTCTTGCTCCAGCATATAAATGATCTGGTTTGCAGTCTTTGGCGTCAACACGAAGCAATCAAATGTCGATAAACTCATGACAACTTCACGTTTCACAGCTCATGGTCACCACTCTCCTGCAATAGAATGCATGCTTCCTTGTACATCAAACCGACGCATGGACCTGTTCGGATGTTTCTAATAAGTACAACATAATTGACAACCAGTTTTCTAAATGCCAAGAACTGTAAGTACAGATGAGAGGTGGGAATTATGTTTTCATAATTAGAAGTGGCATGCAGTATTCATTAGTAGCCTCCATATCCTCTCCCCACAGTTAACACCTGCCCATTCACTAATGAAATACCTATCGGTAGCTTGGTCGTGAGTAAATTTTTTAATAACTAATTAATTTTGTGCAACTCAATTAATTTGCTTACGCGTAGCTTGAATGGAGACATGAAAGCAGTGCCGTTAAAAGGTCAACGGGCTTACCTACGAACGGTCAAATAACGTAGATCATGACCAAATAATTGATGGAAGTATTTTGGAAATTTGATTTTAACAAGCGTTTAGAACGTGTGGACATTTATAAATTGCCGAACAGTTAAGCGTGTTGGTTCTCGTGAGATCATTGAAGTTAAGCAACATTGCGGTTGACCAAAGGTTGGATGGGCTGCCATTCATACATATACCCATTTCTGTTCGGGAGAGAGGTTACAGGGTTTGAAGCTAGAGGAGCAGCTTCACTCCCTTAGCATCAACCTCTCGACAGCACAGATTAGAGAAGGAATCTTAAGCTGTTCGAGTTTTACCGTCTTTCGGATGGGACGTGAAGCGGTGGTGCCCTTGGTTCTTTCGACAGGAGAGGCTCTATACCGGCACCAGGTTTCACCTTTCCCCTATTCGGGTCATCATCACTCTCATTATTACCCTATTATCCACTGACGCCAGTAGACCAGTGCCACAGGGCTAGTTGGCAATACTGTGCGTCGTTAAACACCATATAATCAAAGTAAAAAATTATAATCATCTTAATCACAATCAAGTAAATTACGCTAAACAGGAACTTGGATTGAAATTGAAATCTATTAGTAGCTTGGCGTTGGCAGTGAATGCAGATGAAAAGTAACGGCTGATATAACAAAACACAATGTGTGTATGTTCTGATCAACATGCCTATTTTTTTTTATGAAAAAATGTTCAACGACTGCGTGGGCTCGCGCCAGATCAGGGATGAACAATTTTTGGCAATTATCACGCGCAAGACCTGTTAAAATATATGTTGTGCTAATCGATTTTGTCGTTGGAAAATTTTGAAATCTAGCGAAATTTCAGCGAGCACGCGTGTGATTGCGCAAAGTCTCTGAACATTTATATGTTTTTATGATTTACTGACCCGATCCAACAAAGATGGCTTTGGCAACCTTCCAGACTTATTTGGTAAAGTATCAGGGGTATTAGCTTAGACAGTCATACCAAAGTCATACTAAACGTTCATTATTAGATACGTTTATTATTTGCATTGGTTAAATTTATATAAAGTATAAACAGCACGACACAAATTCTCTAAGCGTTCAACATGTGGAAAGTTATAATAATTGAAAAGAAGAAAGAAGCCATCGTTTGTATTGATGCAAATAACGACTGCATATACTTCTAAATCGTCAGTGAATATAATTTCTATTTTGATAAATAGGACTGAGTGATAATAGAAAACGCTGATATTATAAAGATATTATTGTTAGTAATGCATTTTTAATGAAAAGATTATAACTTCAATCACTCGTAGTTTTTAATTAAATAGCATACACTAACAGCAAAATTTGCAAGAGAGTAATTTGTAAAAGCTGTTTAACAGGAAAAAATGGAATAAATCCGATAAATTATACAACAGTTTCCTTTTATAAGGTGCCCTTCGATGTGACAGACAAAATAAATACATAAATATTCAATAAATCTACCTGCTAGTGGATAGGTAATACTTGAATGTGAATTTATAATGTCACATTATGTAGAGTCGTAGGTACTTCTGATTAGATGATCAGCTAACTTTGTATATTGATAAAATGCAGTCATGTTGAAGTAGAAATGAAAATCGCATGCGAATCTCACACTTACCGTTTACTTGAAATAAAAATTGCGAGTAATTATTCTCAAAATTGAAAGAATGTGCTCTAACAATAGGGTAGCTCCTATGTATACAACGGGTTTCTAAGAAATCTTCAAACTCGGTATGGTATCTCTTTTGGATTTCTACCCTTTCGTCAACCAAGTTACCCAGGGTGTTTAAGTGGCTAACATTGCATAATGCTATTAAACTATACTTATTACGCAATGTCTAGGTATTCTTGCAAACGAACAATTATTTTAACGAGTAGTTAATAAAGCATTGAAAAGATCGACTTGTAAAGCTGCAGATGTCTTCTGATGGGGTAGTCACGTACCGGCTATTCAACAGCGAACATATTTTTGTAAACACGTGTTTCTATGTACACTCTCACGCCAATATGTTGTGATTGACATGTTTTATCGGACACTTCTATTACATTCGTGACCAGATTTGTACACAAACTTATAGAAATAATGTGGTGTGTGCGGGAAAGCTCATTACTAATTGTGCCAACTCTGCAATACAAAGGTAATTACTAGTTGCTAATACTTTTAATTTTACGCGAACTTTGCATTTGAAAAAGAAAAAAAAAAAAAGTTAAATTTATCTTAGAGTTCAGTTTATACCACCGATATATTCACTGGACTGGAGTCGACTTTGAACATACTCTTTCAAGATTCGTTGACTGAGTTTTACAATATTTCATCTGCCATCAACCGAGGGGCATACTGGCAGGAATATTTAAGTTAAAGTACGATCAGTCTCCATGAAAGTGTGGGGTTATAGCTTCCAGCCATCCTCACTTCCTGATTACGAGGAGATTACACTACCAGATCACAATCCTAACCGATGCTAACATGGTGAAACACAATTGTTCGAGACAACGTATCGTGCATTTTTGACCAAACATGCCACACAATACGTCGTTATACGCGCAAAGGTAAGCATGCACCGTTCTAACTATGGTCTCTGTTTCTATTACCCTGTACGTAAAGTTGGAAAATAATAAACCGTGAAATAGTTATGATACTGAGCTAGTTAGTGTAAGTGTTGCTTAGGTGGCGGCTGCATTAAATAACTATGATAGCAGCAGCCAACAAGACAGAGTGCATCGGATGACTCGCCTTCCTGGCAGTATTAGAATATTTCCCAAACGAGGGTTGCTAGTGGACTGCAGAGCATAAAACATTGATATCTTTTATGAGTGCAATTAGTTGCATTATATTATACGATGCATATGCATCCGGTGTGTTCATGCAGAAGTGACCGAAGTTGAGTATAGATATATGGCATTTCTATGCCCCTTGACGTCGTTGCGTACCTATCGCCCTTTATGACTTTGTCATGTACTAAATACAGTGCAGTGTCTTGTCTAAGGCGAAATTATGCAATACCGCATAAACGGATCGATTTTTTGATAAGAAATATGAAATTAAATTAAAAATTGAAGTAATGCATATTTGCCTGAGAAAAGCTCGGTTATTAGTTTGCAGTATTATAATATCGTTCGTGAATTCATGCAAACAATATGTATGTTTAATGACTGCGTATTTTTTAGACAGTGTGTTGACTGATTCAGAAGGTAAAGGCAATATGTCATGTGTATGACAAACTAACTCAAATTAATTACATCATAGCTAATTGAATTGAATTTGTAAACTGCAGAAAAAATCTCACCACTCATCAGCACGATCTCATCGTTTATACAGACGGTTTCCATAACTTCTACTATAATTTGTAAATACTAGCTTAGTAAATGGAATCGTATTCACAATAACGGCTAACCCGAAACCTGTGTAAGTGAACGATATTTACTTCAGTTTCAGGCTGTGGTTATTGGTTTGTTATTTCGAATTGTGTTGTTTGTGGGTGGTAGAGAGGAGTATAAAGACGATGTAGATTGTAGATGACGGGGATGGAACGCCAATCAGCTTCTGTAAGAGGCCCGTGGTGGGGAATCGCCACCCTCTGCTGACCCAATTAGTAAAACAAAGAATGGACCAAATTATGTCATTTGTAGGTAAAATTGACAGGTCGTAGTTGAAACTGTCTAGTTGTGCCATAGAATAAAGGGTTAATTCTAAGGATTTATTCGATGGTTGTCCGCGATTACGTGAACTTTTGTTTCTAATTACGCACGCTTTGCCGTAACGCTATATAAAGTCGCGGTATTGGATGAGCGTCGTTTTTCTGGCAAAACTCCACGATATAAACATGCACAAAATAAATGCACAGCACTTCTTTTGTATTGTCTCTGTATATGGCATCAAGTGGCTATTTGCCAGGCATCTACTCCTTTTATCTTCTACAATTTGACTGGTTGCTAACATACACCCATTGCACTGGTGTAAAGGGGAAACGGGATATTTTGATCAAGAAAACCTCCAGAAATATTCAATTTAAGGAGACTGACATAAGCAGTTTCGATCAAAATTTCAAACGACGTTGGTTTAAATCTAAAACGCACTAAACGCGGTTTAACCAACATTCCAAATTCACCACCAAATTCAATGGAGAACTTTGGCTTGTATAATGTGAAAAAGTTTCATTCAATCTGGAAAAAACAAACAACGTGGTTCACAAGAAATCAGCTGAGCCAATTGCGCTCAAATGTAATCAATATTAAGCTAAAGTTTTCAAAGGTATTCTATAAGATTCATTGAAATCGACGAAGCCGTTTGGCCTAGGATACGCAACCAAACAAGAAGATAAGCCTTTAAAATTGCCAAAAATGAACATAAATGCGAATTTAAGAAAAAATATTTCATGCATTGCGCTCAGTATGCTTTCAGGTATAAGTTCAAAGATTCAGAAGTTTTCCTGAAAGTTTTATTGAAATCGATTGAGGCGGATTTCCTGCAGAACGCGAGCATTCACACAAAAAAAAGCATTATATTTTTAATGGGTGGTCCAATTGACGTCTTCGCTCATCTAACAATGAAGCTTGCAAACATTTAACTAGATTGTATTGGAACCGCTGAAGGAAAATCACATCTATCAAGTGGCGAACCACTTGCTCTTTGCTTCAAATGATGCTGCAACCGAAGCATCAGCTGATGCTTCAAATGAAGCTGATGTAACTGGTCGTCTTCGGGACCATCGAGGAAGTTGATCGAAAAAAGGAAAAATTGCAACACGTGATATTTTTACGACTTGTAGCCTATAGTTGCTTAAAACTTTTAAAAGCACTTTCAAAGAACATAAGATGCTAAATGAATGACTTGTGTGTACAGCCATAACCGTAATAACCGGTAGAACCGTAATTTATTAGCCATACCCGAATTTTCCTGTGTAAGGAGAATGTCCACAAGCTACGTCCAGGTCGCAGGGTCTTGGATTTTATATTTCTCGAAAAAACTTGTTTCAAATCGGTCCAATGAAAACCAAAATTACCTTGTACTTTGAAGATGTTAAAAAAAAATTACGAACGGGGTTTGAATGCTAACGAATCCCCTAAGTCTTTCCCAACGTTTGATACACTTTTTGAAAACTAGTGCGAAGGAAAGAAAACATTTTGAAGATTTTTCGTTGCCATAATTTCATCCTTTCGTATTTATAAGTTTAAGAAATATTTATTAGGCCCATAATTCATAACTCATTCCAACATCATTCATAATTCACAACATAATATTTTAGAAATAGAACACTGATATATCTGGCCGAATGGGGTTTATGATACCGGTTTATACCGTTACACTTTATTGATCACAATAATGAGCTGCCGAAACCTTTATTACCAAATATACTTTATATGGAATTCAATTGATGTAACTGTAGTAAAACTGACCCTGAACAACTAATTAAGTTGATTTAAATAATTAAGAAAAATCATGTTTTCAATCATTTTCAATTGCCAATTGCCATTTTTTCTATGTTTTTGAAGATAGCGGTACTTTTTTGAATGAGAATGAAGAGTCGAGCACATTTTATAGTCGGTAATATACAGATATATATATATATAATCTAAACTACTAGAGTGCCCAAAAGGCGGCAACACATTTCAGCTTCGCCACGAAATTTTCTACAGCATAGAAATGGACGACTAGTGATCAAGGAATTCCAGAGTCAATCAACGTTGTGGGACAATGCTTTTCTTATGGCGTTAAAAA
>QKMV01000280.1:0-25501 GCA_003287335.1 Lednia tumana
TTAAACACCACTATAAAAAATAAAAAAAAAAAATACCTACAGCTCAGTCGGTCCGGTGGCAGCTATTGTACCAAATTGCTCGCAAGAAATTGGGCCGATCGTATTCCCATACTTGCTTTGCATGCGGCGGTACTACTTCTGTTTTTTTGTCTTTTTGTTGTCTAGATTCCCCAGATCCACTCAGTCAACATGGCCTCGGCAGCAGTTTCTTCGTTGCTTCGTTTTGCCAAAAATGTTCCTTTTGTGTTTATCTTTATCTAGATTTAAAAAATATTATCAGTAACACACTGTTCGGTAACTATTCATGCTGGGAATCATAAAATACGAACGGTTTTCGGAGCTATTTTTCCGGGGGTATTCTTACCACGATCCCAGTTCATGTAATCAAATTGAACCCCAAATTTAAAAAACCGCGAAAATCTGTACTGTGGAATTTTTATTTACGCTATCATTCCTATTTTCATTGGAGCCACTGTTACATTACACGGCAACCAGCCGCAAAATGTTGAATATTTCTTTGTTTTAATCTCGTCTACGATGACGACGACATTAAAAAGCCTGGTTGCAGTTCGTCCCCACGTAAACTAGTCGGTGAAGATGTGTTGCACCCAAGGGTAGGGATGGAGGTAAAGGAGAGCGACGAGTCGAGGGGCGCCCAACTAGACAATCAAACGCACTAGAGTTTGTATGGAGTTGATCTCGCTTGACTAGCTCTATACCTCACCTTACCTTTCATGATCGGCTCTCTTAGGTAGCCGTAGAGAGGTAGATACCTACCCAACATATTCTTCAAGACAGACTGGTTGTTAGTTGGTCCACGGCGACTCTGCGAGAAGCACACTCTCCGTCTCGTCGCACGTTTCGCACGCTGGCCTGTGCTCTCGTGCTCTCACACGTATTACGCGTAATTAGTGATTTCGCGATATTGTTTGAACGACTTTATTTAATTAGCTGGCAGACAATATTTGCCGCCATCACAGTTGACATTCGCGAGTGCCACCGAAAGTGTGTTTTTTTATGTGTGTTTATGTGTGTTTATGTGTGTGTGTGTGTGTGCTTTTGGTGCCAGTGTTTGACATTGAAGACCTTAATTTTTGTTACATTGGTGGATTTACTAGCGCGAAGTTAATATTGTCGTCTTAGAGAATTGAGACGTATGCAATAAGACTAATTGAAAAGTTATTCGACTCAAAAGTGGGACATCAATGTCGGATGTTGGCATCTAATTTTGATCGCACGTGGCACGGGCGCACCATCGACCCTGCCAATTAGTCGTGTACCTACACTCAAGACTATTCCAGATCTAGATATAGATGTTAAAGAGTGCTCCATGAAATTCGATTGACCTGGTGAATAAAGTGCCATCTAGATTGGCATTGTTTTCAGCTGTCATCGTTGTGTTAGCCTGCTTCTGTGCGATACGGAGCTTCAGTCGGCGAGTGAATGAATGATTAGCGGCAGGGCAGCCATACGAGGGGACGAGGGTTCGATTGCGAGGCGGGAGACAGCTCAGGAGCTTGCTGCAACTTCAGCTGATTGAGCAGAACGATTCGCGGTCGTGTTCATTCATTGACAATAAGTACACGCCATCAGCCGTTGCGTTTCGTTCACAAAACTCTGTGCGCCGACATTAGTTTTATGCGTGTTGTTTTTGCGTTAGGTAAATACGATATGATACGGGATTATTAATTTCTTGTCGATATTACAGTGAGTGGTAAAAAAAAACTTGGAATTTATGTGAAATGAATAACTTCTTTGGATGTTGATCGACGAAGATTTGTTTTGATGACAAAGTGAAAGTCAGTGTGGTATTTTTCGTTTCAAGATTTCACAAGGAATATCCTGGATTAATAATTATTTCAGAAGGAAAGAAGAACGAGCAAAATTGTTTGGTGGAAATATGTTGTGTTGTCGAAGAAAATGTCACGTGCTCGTTGACGGCGCTTGCGCAAGTGGGCTGCTTTCTGGGTGAGTTCTTAACAGAGCTTTGATTAAAATTTAATAGACTTTAAGCGTGGTCAAAGATTTAATTGACTTGATACAAAGGTAAAAGCAATTAGCACAAACATTGCTATTCAGATTATAAGCTCTGGGCTGCATGTTAATCAAATTAATTTGGAGAAGCAACTATGGAAGTCCTTTACAATGACCGCTCATTTGTTTTAGTTTCACTAGACAAAACCAAACAGCTAATTAGAGCTTCCTCGTAATCAGCCTATACAGTTTTTATAAATGCCTATAAAATTCACCTTTGAAGCTTGGAATGCGCTGTCGAAGTGTAATTCCATTCCGTAGGAACTGCACCTTTCGATGGCATGTCCGCGCCAAAATTCACTAATCCTTCATTAAACTGGAGGATTTTGACCACTTTGCACGACCGTTGTACAGGATTCAACTGTACCTACTTGAGTACAATGAAATATTTAGGGGCAAAGAAAGGAAGCTATTGTTATATCGTTGAAATTATACGACTTAATTGGGCTTGCAGTCCAACGTAAATGGAGCCTAAGAAAATTGAAGCCCACCCATCGGCCATCCCTCAATGTTCCTGGGCAAAGACTATAGTTGGCACTTGCCACTCATCGACGCCAACCAAAAGATACTCACAAGATGTAGCCAATTACATTCGCATTTCCCGTGCAACGATCGCATAGCAAAGTCGTGCGCTTCAATCTTGTCCATTCCATTAAAATATCAAACTTAATATGACAAATTTAAGCGGTGTTTTTCTACGTCCATTTTTTGCGCCCATTTCGATTGGTCGCGATGCCAGCTGTGTCGTTTTGATTTAGAACTACTCACCTGTTCTTCCGTCTCAGTGATGGCCCACTTCTCGTTTCCGGTTACAACGTAAGCCTAACATTTCATTCATTTATTCACTCATTCATAGATTCACGCAGTGCAAGATGGATGCATCTATGCGGCCGTCTTGGATGTCTATGTCTATATTTGTATCCGACGCTGTAGCCTGTCCGGTGCATTCCACTCACTGACATGCCAGACCGACCTGGTCGATGGTGATGGATTGTCTTTGCTCTCTGCTCTCTGCCGAAACTGCATGGCGTGCTTTCTTATGGAGATATCCCGAGCATTAGATACGAAACGGTTTTGGCAAGAGTAGTTTGTAAACGTGTAAATCTCCTTGGCTAATCACAGTTACCAAGGATGCACGTTATGGTGGGAAACGAACGTAAAATCTCAAGTACCCTGGAATGTAACAATTTCACAGAGCTTGAAATGTGTTTGATTGTGATCTGAACATTTGCAGTACCATAAAATCACAAACTTTTCTATTAGGTACTAACTTTTTCTTCATATCTGGCCAAGAATAGAATTTTGCACCGCATCCGATGGGAAGAAACCTGAAATGAAATTATTTTCCTAAATTCTGTGAAGCTTCAAATTAAGCTTTATTCTATGGTTGATTCGCAGATCATCGGAATGTCGAGGAAATTCTTGATGAACGCAAAATAAAATAGCATGCTGTAGTTAACAACGTGGGCGCCATGCGACATGGCTTTTAGAACACACCCCCTCCCTCGCATACACGACCATCACATCTTTTTATAGTTTCTCCTGGATGGATGGCTCTTAATAAAACTCTACTTTTTTTATATACAATGACTTAATTCAAAATGTTATATTTTTACAAAATATTATTTGTGATATCCTTTCGAAATATTTTCTGGCAAATCTAGCAAGACGACAGGAAACAGTTTTTTAAATAATATTATTTTCGACATTCACGGCAAGGAACAGAGGAGAGGTCATTTTATAAACAGCATCCAACCCGCCCCCAGCTTCATGGGTCTCCATAATGTGTATAATTAAAATGATATTAAATCCAGCAAAAGTTTGACTCGGCCAGAGTCGAGGTATATTATGATGAGCGCGCTGGGGACTCGAGGTATGCTTTCGCTATCATAAGCCAACTACTTGCATCCAATTTGTAACAAATTTGATCCCAAGGCATATAAATCAGTACTCATAATCAATCAGGAGCCGTATTCAACTATGTGCACTTTCCAAAGCAAATCTTGCTCTTGCTGTATTGTCTCTGCTTTTCATTGAAAGCATTTACACTTTTACTATGTATTCAGTTAGCTCATGGAATTCGACGGATTCACGACGAGAACATGGATTGGGTAAACTAAAAAAGCTGAGTCCAATGGCGCAAAATTTTCATTTGTTTAGGCTTGGAAATACCATGTTAGTCAATTTTTAACCTTAGGTATCAAAACATGAACATAACTGAGTTTCCAGAGTTTCTTTGTGACCAAAACAAAGATTTAGATGAAAGAAGGGCAACGTAACGTCTCATCGGCGGTTTCGGTAAGACCCGCTGATTTGACGTCATGCCAATGATCTGAATTTTTTAATAATCGCTTGTATATAATGGGTGAGAAAAAATTCAAATTTAGAACTCAAATCTAACATTCAAATTCAACGTGCTAAATACACATCTTTATTATCTTAAATGTCATTTAATGTCATGTAAGTAGCTTGCAGCAAAGATTGAAAATAACAACGATGATATCACTTGTGATAACTCACAAAATGTAAATTTACCTAAACCTCATTTGTTCGGTTGTTCGAGCTACTTGACGCGAGCAAATCTTTTCTTTGAAGAACAATGTTTCCACTGCAAATTTGACTGGAAAAGTTTAGTGAATACTGAATTCTTTTTAGCGATGTAAAATGAAATTGGTTCTATGGAAAGATTTTCCACAGTAAGTGCAAATAGTTTCAAAATAAGGCCTCAGAGGTGCATCTTATTAGTCAACTACGAAATGTGAACTTACATTGCATCAACCAGGGCTGAAAAATGTTCAGACAAATTATCAACCGTCCAATTTTGAGCGTTGATTCTCAAATGTGCCATCAATAAAGAATTACTAAAACATATACAGGTAATAATCCAAACCTCCACACGTAACAATGGAAGGTATATTCTGAAATAATAAATTGCTGGAGACAACTTCAAATCAGGAAGATAATTATATACATTAAAGCGAACAATTTCGTCATGTAAGATATCGGTAGCGTTACAGTGGTTCAAAATTGAGATGGTATATTATTTTAATGGCAAGCAAAGGGAGGAGTGCCATCTGAAGACCGGTAGCAATCATCTCGGTAGCCGGCGAATTGTTTCTCGGCGCTCGGACTCTCGATGGCTGCGGCCGCGGGCGTCCTGCGATGGCTCGAATCTGCATGCGTGATGCAAATCACGTCTGGCCGCGAAGACGAGCCGTGGAAGTTTTCGCCGGCCGCGCGGGTACCCGCGAGGTGACGGCGAATTATGAACCACTTATATCTTGGATTGTTTAGCCGTATCTATTCTTTGAAATAATAAGTGGTTTTTATTTGGACACAGTGAATGACCTCAAATTTTTACTTCAAGAGCAGATTTTTTTAAATACTGTAGGTATCGATTGGGTTGTGTTAAGTTTAACGTCCGCTGCTTGTTCGTTTCTCAGGAGTCAGAAATTTTGGAATAAGTTTAAGCTGTCGATTAAGGTGTTCAATTATACCAATTAGGCTTGATTCTTTAACCTGTAAATAAACATACTTATTCCTATTCATTCTTAAACAGACCCCTCATAATAATGCACGACTTTTGACGACTGCCAATTTTTTATTATTTCTAATAACCCCAAATTAAAGAATCAGGAACTCTAGCCTCTGAACCTTTAATTGACAGCTAAGCCACATAGACCACTACGAAGAGAAACGGTAGGCAGCTATAAAAGTGGCTATTCTTTCCCAGGTGGTCATCTATAGATGTTTACCTTAATCGAGTATTTATTATCAGATTGTATGAAGCCGCATTTTTTTTAATAAGCCCCGGCGAAGGCAATTATTGTATGCGCATGGAAGGCCAGCCTACGTGCCTTTACCATGGCACAGTAGGCCTAATGTAGGTTGCGTGCTGCAATTATCTACCACAAACCTGTCCACTGCGAGATGGAGCTGGTTGGACCCGTTACAGCCTCCTCTCCTCTCGTTTGTTTTCTTGGCGGCGGTGGTGGCGGCGGCGGCGGCGGCGGCGGCCAGTCCCACTGCAGAACCGCAACCACAACAACCGAATGTGTGAACAGAGAAGGCCGTGACGACACCACTCGCGGCGCCGGCCGGACGGACGGGTGGGCGTCGGCGTCGGCGTCGACGTTGCGACGTATACCTGTTGCACAAACGGGATTCGGCTTCTTTTGTTTCGTCGACCAATTCGGTTGATGTGGGACCGTAGCCTGGGAACCGGGAAGGGGTAAACGGGGAATTCTAAAGGCGGGTGGGAAATACGAGGCATTCAGACTTTTTTTGAATGTGCATTCCTGGACAAGATCAGCGTCATCCTGGAAGATTGTTAATTTTATTTTTAAGCCCATTTTTAGGAAGAACCCGATTAGAGTTTGCGTTTAAAATTCTTCGTGACGAATAAACTTTCAACAGTGAAGAGATGTCCGCACTGACAACGAGGACCTAGAAATAAGTGTGTCCATGGGAAGTGGTCGTCTGCTAATCTGAGATTAAATCCGCGGGGTCGCCGCATCCGTCCGCTGCGGATGGCCGGTTGTCTGCAGTGCGTGATTGTGTTGATGTCGATGGTCTTAGGCAGTTGCACACATGGCGATAGGAAACACACAGACAAACGAGCCAAGCACCTGATTGTTGTTCTCTGGCTGCTGTGACCTCTGCCGTTCACTGTTCAACCATCTCGGCTCGAAGCTCGCATCTTTCCTTGTCTTGTCCACTCGCCGCGCCGCGCCGCGCACCGCCGTACGTGACGTCACCGTCAACAAGTATGTCCAGTTTTCAGAAGATGTTTTAAAACCATCCTTGGTTCGACTTCCGGGTCGACGTCTTCTTCGCGACCTTGACAGCTTGCGTCTGCTCTCTCTCCCTCGAATGTCCAGTCGCGCTCATTTTTAGTGCGTTTGGTACTGGGTACTTAACTTTGATCCCGAAACTATATATTGTTATATTATGATCTTGTCGAGAAACTTTTCAAAGACTGAATCTAGCTCCTGTACCAGCGGCTACTTAAATGTGTTGTATCGTTACAGACGATGCACTCTCGTCTTTGTTGCCAGCTTTACAATACGATAATTAAAATAATTATTAGTCCTGCCAATTATCCATCGGTTATTACGGTTAGTTATGCTGCAAATTTCAAACCGGATTGTAGAAATGGATATTTCTGTAAAAACATTCGCTCGTATAAAACAGATTTGCGTGGCTCTTCGTTCAAGATGAAGCATCTGCATCTTCAGGTACTGGCTGAAGATGAGTTAAGGTGAAGGCCGAGTAGAGGTCATCTCGCATCTTTAGAGTTCATCGTGGATCTCCACAGTTTTTATTGTACCGTCGCTCATTTTATTTTTTTGGTCAATCAATTTGCTTAAGAGGCGTCTTGGATGAGAACAATTATTTCCCGTTAAGAGATGCGGTCAAGCGTGATTAAAATATAAAAAACTTCGGCAAGAATGATTAGGATTTTGACCATAAATTTAATCTCGACATGGTCATGCATTTAGTAGCTTAATATCTGTCAAAAAAATATTTTTGCTCCGTTGGCCCAAGTCACATGAAAATGTGGGTGGTGGTGCCGGGTTTAAGCTGAATACGGCACCTCCACGTCGCAAGCAAAGTCTTCGACGTGATTCTCAGTCTGATGACAATGCATTATTGTAGACAGAAATAAACATGGCAATTATCTACGTCTTCATTTTGGCCACGTCGTGACCCATGGGAAGCAGATCATCTCGCAGAATTTCGACGTGCGAGCCGAGGCTGGCTTCTGACTGGGGAGTTGTGTCCAAAGAGCGAAATGGCCGGCGGCGGCACAAGGCGTCACAATTAGATGTCGAACTGGGCGCGGAGAAGAATCGAGACCGCTAGAACACTGGATTATTGGATTACTCGGGGAAACGATCGTTCGTGAGAGGAATGCAACTCAATTCATTCTACAGCGCGACAAGTATAACCGTGGTAGGAAAAGAGAAACGTGAAGATGATTTTCGCCAAGAAAAAAATACGCCATGTGAATTAATTATTCTCTTTCTGAATTATCCACATAAAAAAAAATATAATGATGATGTGTTGCCTTAAACGGGAAAGCCATGCATACTAATTAAAACTATAATAAAAAATCCAATGAATTGATTGTCACTATAAAAGGTTAAAGCATGTGCAAAGATAAGCGTATTACATTCAAAATAACCAGTGATGTTAATTACAACACGTATCGTTTTTTTACTTATTCTAATACCAGAAAATTCTTTATGAAAATCTTCACATCAGTTTAGTGATTAATAATTCTTATTTGCATGACATTAGCATGTTTTATATTGCCGCGGTGTTCACTTATATAGCAACTGTTTGATTTATTATGTACTCGATATGCATACTAAACCGCGAGACCGATTGGCCAAGCAAGTGGTATAGTGAACGTATCGCTGGACGGAGTAGATTCGGTACCCGTGCAGTGTTAGAAGAAGCGCTTTTGGTACATGGGTATATTAATGTTTTTGGTATGCCATCCAACCTGTTATCTCGAGCGTTGCACTGCCGCCTATAAAATGGAAACAAGTTCTGCCAAAGTGCGTCTAGAGCTGGACATGATCTGAAAGGTGTACATATGTGCGTTTTTTTCCTTCACGAAAATTAACACGTCTACGGAATTGACGTCACTGGGGTATAATTATTTAAATCAGTATGACAATTTTAAAGGTTCAGTAAGAATAATAGGACAACCTCTGTTTCGTGTGAAATGAGTGATTATGAATTTGAGTTGGTAAGATTTCCTCGATCTAATAAAATGTTGTTTTACACTGGGATGCAATTTTTTGGGGAAACAGTTCACTTGCGTAACTGTATTTTTCTTTTCTTTCGGGTCGGGTCTAGAAAGCTATTCAAGCAATGTCCGTCCGTCGAAACGATTCTAGTTCTGTCGAACCATAGATTTCCTCCTCACAATACTTCCCACATTTATATGAAGTCAGCGATTCCCAATAGGAAAACTAATATTCCGTATCGGTAGCAAATATATATGCTCCATGGCTTGAAGGTATAATTTTATAAAGATGTCCATTTCGTATGGGGAACCCATCGAAAATTGGTCCAGCAAATGACGTTTCATGATCGGAATGAGCAAGATAATCCGCCAGCCAGCGGTAAAACAAGCTGTCTTCATTGTAGAAATGCAGACTATTGACAGAATACTTTTTGTAGATTTAGCCATGGAATTTGTAAGATTCTTGAGCGTTGCTTACAGAGAAAGTATTGCATCTGGTGTTCTGAACTTGATAAGAGTTAATTACATGTTAAATGACGACATCATTATTTCAAATACAAAAAGGTGAAAAAGTCTTTTCGACTGTGACAATGGTAACATCAGAATGCGGCGAACCCTAATTGCTCGCTGGCTTCCACGCTGTCGCTAACACTGTGTTGCATAGTTCACACTTTCAATCCCGAACACCACGTCGTGATTCCAGACTTTGCGCGAATTTTCTTTCATCGCCCGACGGGATAATGACGAAAACACTATTAAATATTTCAAAAGAATTCGTCTAATGGACCTTCCTTTTTTCGGAAAAATAAATAGAACTTAGCATAAAAGCTTCTTCAGTACGCGACTGTTACGAATGATATAATATAACTTCATTACTTTATTGTATAATGTTTTCCTTTAGAAAAATACGTGTGAAAAGAAATCTTACAAAAGTGATATTACGAAGATTTTTACATTAAAATGTTTTTTTCATAGTCGCGCTATGGATATGAGAGAGCGTTTCTTGATCTGCTATTTTGGAACACATTTTCACTCGCGTCAGGTCGACGAAGAATTAATGCTCCAATTAGTTTCATGGATGCTATTTCGTATATAAGAGAGTTCATCTCACAAGCTCAGCGTTCAGTTTCATAAGTGTCCCAACCTGTTTTACTATTCTCTTAAGCGACAGCTGATTGTCTCGATTGATTACCAATCAACCTAGATGATTGGAGGGAACTATTGAACGGTGCACGCAGCCAAAATCGCGTGCAATCACTCGCGTGACAATGTGTGTCAATCCGTGGCAATGCGTGGCGACGCGTGACAATACGACGCGTACGACGGGTGGCTAAACGGAATCAACGTGGAGCGTCATTGTTGAGCCACGACCAGTCAAGAATAAAGTCGAAAAGATTGGGAGGGTTGGATTTTAATTTGCCACCTGTCATCAACACTCGAAGCAATTTTTTTACTAAGTCGCGCTTTTAAAACTCTTTATGAAACAAATGTCTTTTGTGTACAGTGTTTAACCCAGGTCGGAGAAACGTTGACGCGAGGTATAACGATTCTCAATTATATTTTTTTGTGTGCATAGTTAATTGTTTTGCGGAGCAATTATATAATATTTGGGAAGACGGGCCGCGTCGAGTTGCGTGCGCCGATAAACACGACAAAATTGCTCACGACTTTTGAATACACAAAACGCTACTCTGATTTTTTATTTTAACATCTTACGCGAAAATACACACACTCATACTCTCGTCTTTCACTCTCATGCAGCAGCCCAATCTATGCATTTCCTATACAAGGGTTTCGCCGTTACGCTTATAAAGTCGGGATTTCGGATAAGCGTAGTATTTCTTGCAACCTCAATATGGATAACAATGCACAAAATAAATACTTCAAGCACAGATTTGTTTTGCTTCTGAAAATGGCGATAAGTGCCTATTTTTCTAGTCACCAACTACTTTTTTCCTTCAGCAATTCGACTGGTTGTAGGCAGCACACAACTGGTGTTCGGGAGAAACTGGAAATAACGATCAAAATAACTCCAAAAATATTGAATTTAAAGAGACTGACTTAATAGATCGCGCTCAAAATTGTATACGGCTTAGAATCAAACAAATTAAGCGTGTTTCAAAAGTTTTACCGAACTCCATGAAGAATGACGACCTATAAAATGTAAAAAAATCATTCAGTGTACAAAGGGGAAAAATACAAGAAAACAGCTGAACCGATTGCGCTCAAAATTTTGTCAATTCTAAGTTGAAGCCTAAGGTGCCATGTGAGTTTGCCGGAGCCGTTAGGCCTAAAGACTGCAATCAAATAGGGAAAAAGGTCGATGAAATTAGCAAAAAATTACAGAAATGCGAATTTCAGAAATAATATTTCATTTATATACGCTCAAAAGGTGTTCCGGTCTAAGTTTAGAGATTTCAAAGGGCCCCTGAAATTGTCATTCAAATCGATTGAGGCGTTGAATCAGCATCGTGCTAACAAACACACACACACAAAAACACAACATGCTTTTTTCTGTGGGTAGTAAAATTGAAGTATTCACCCTGCTTGCTCCGCTGATCCAAGAAACTCTTGTTCTCGCAACACGTCGAGTGAAAAAGAGAGACAACTGATCTCCTTTTGTATAAACGGAACAGGAAACAATTTGCTACTAGCAATTAGCATGCACTTCCTTGGGACCAGCCCCCGCGGCCCCCACGGCCCCCACACCCCAAACACAATTGTAAAACTGTCGCCTTCCCCCTCTTGTCCTCGTATTAGCCGTGATAATAGTTTGATCAGATCTTGGTTCCGGCCTCCGTCCTCGTCGCAACAACCAGGAGACCCCTTGCAGAACATGTTGTACAGGAAATGTGACAATCTCTGGAATTAAAATGTAACTTGCAAAAAAACGATTTTGACATTCCCAGTTTGGACCCTTATGCATGACGTCAGTCCCTCAATCACACATTCAACCACAAACCAGATATACATATTTGCTTCGCTAATATGTAGTCTCAGATATATAGATATATAGATATGAGTCTCAAAAATGTAATAACAGATTTACATAGTTCATTGTCAATTATTCCTTCTTGTATCCAAGATTTCCTTAAACTTTGTGTATTTTACGACGCTTTTCTGTTGAATACACCTACTTTCATCAGTCAATGAGATGTAATGTAACTCATTCTTTACACAAGATAATTCCCCTCCAATAATAATATCACATTTTACCAAGTTTGATCCCCCATGTAGTAGGTACCCGAGTCACTTGCCCCCTTTATTTCCCCTAATGTTGTGCTCTCGTTCCCCATTCGTCCCATTTCCGCACGACGCGAAGGGCATTTAATCCCGTGTCAATGAAGAACAATCATCACAGGCTGGAGAATGAGACGAACAGAACACGACTGGCAATATTCTTCCGTGCTTTTTCCGTCCTCTCAATTATAGGCGAGCTGTGGGTTAGCACGCTGCAGTCGAAATTTGTAATCTCGCACCGGACGCGGATCTAATGTCCGATGAAAAAAACGCGAGTTGTATAATAATTGGTTTTGAAAGCAGAGTTTTTGCTTAATTTGGTGCTGATCGGTAAAGCTTGTAATTAAGCCGGCCAGGGTTATCCGAGTTTTTCTCGGCGGGGAACATTTTCCATCTGATTTTCTTCACAATATATCTCGGCTGTTAAAACAAGTTTAAACGGAGTATTTATTTCTGATTATCATTGATGTGACGGCAAACAAATAGACTAAACCGAGAGACTGAGCATGGATTCATAGATGGTACAACTTTTCTACGCCCTGCGCATCAGCTGCGGTCATCTCAATTGTCACATTCAATTTTAGAAGATCCGCATTATTCTGACCCACATTATGTCACCGATTCACTGTTCTTACATTACTGTACGAGTAATTTTTTGTCTCGTAGACCCATCGAAGGGTTCGAATAGAAACCGTTCAGGCGAGGGGTGACCAGCCCCAAAACGCATCAAATATGTACATGATTGTTTCGCAATGAATAAAGCCAACGCGTCATAGTGTGCCTAACTAACACTGTTGGGTTAAATCTTTATGAAGACGCCATCTAAAATATTAAGGGCAGATACAGACCAATTCTATTGTGTTAATGGAAGGTGTAAAATAACGAATTTTTAATCAAACGATGCGTGTCTCATTTCGGCGCGCAACTATTCGTGTTAGATGAGTGCCTGTGATAATTATAGGGTCTGGTTTACTGTTATGCATTCCGTCAATCATGTTGAAATAGTATTTACAATGTTTTAGAAAACAATTTCACAATTCTTTCACAAAAAATTAACTTGCTTAAAACAATCAGAACGTCAGGTGAATCCGAGCGCACGATGCATAAAACGTCAGGTAGCAATTTTAATTTTTTAATTCATCATGTCTGATGAACTGGCTTAATCACCTGTCCCAGGTCATGGATAAACAAACCTGTGTAATTTCGCCTTATGAGCGGTTTTTTTAGGGCCACATCTCGGTAGCGTAATTCTCCATGTTGTTACACGAACTCGCAGGTTGGCTCCACGAAGATTTCGCATGCTGCTTTTGTCTGATCACGACGATTGAGTTTTGCCTTCGAGCTGTGCACGATAAAATCCTATCTTTATACCTGGCGCTTATAAATGGCATTTTAAATGTTTCGCTACTGATCCCCTCCTTAATGCATCATTTACTTGTCGAGATTAAAGGGAGCAGAGCGAGTGAGCGAGAAGCTAGGGTAATTAAATAAGGATGTAATTAGTTGAAGAGAGATGTGAGAACAAATAGGAATTCCTTTCAATCGCTATTTAGCGATTAAATAAAAATATAAAAACGATATTTTTTTTGTCGTGGTTAAGTGAACATAATTAACAGAAATGTTGTCAAAGGCAACATTTAGCCTAGTAATTGATAGCATTGGACACCGCTCATTATGAAGTCTCTTTGATCGAATGGCCTGCATAAAAGTTACATCAACTGTTTTGATAACATTGAATGAAAAAATATCTGTACATGGATAGTGGCTTTCACGAAATATAAGTAATGTTTAAAGTAAACACCACTTTGCGTATCTACCTACTGTGCGCGCGGCTACGCGGCTACGATGTACGTTTCATGCTGGTTTTTTATTCCGCCCAAGCTGAATTCCAAACCTCAGCGTCACGCGCCTACAAGTCTTGTAAACGCTCTACATATGTGAAAGAACAGTTGCATACACGTTCTTTCTTCGATTAACTTTCCAAGAACATCCCTTAGAAAAGTTCGTTTGCAATTGCTAAATAAATGTATGCTAATCATTTTACCTATGCCCTTGTTATATGCCTACCACCAAGTTAATTGATATTAAATGTATGTATAAACGATTCATTGAAATATCTACTTTTCAACATGATCGTAATAATCAATCAGTAAAGTCTAATCAAATAATAGCCAATTAGTGTCATAAAACAGAGAACATAACCGGAGGCAATACACCCAGCTGTCAATCATTTGCCACAGCAATAGAGTGCACTGGTTTAGTGCAATTGTTTGCCATACCAGTCGACTTGTTTAGTACGTTGTTTGATTGGATTGCTTGGCTGTGCTTCGTGCTCAGTTAATTCGCTACGTGTGCTGTGCCTCTGATGAATGTGTCAGGAAACTCTCTTGAGGAGACGTTTGACGTCATGCAATGAGCAAACTGTATTGTTCGACAACACCTATGCAAATAAAGAACTAGCTATTATGTTAAGTTGCTCATGAAAAGATGCTAATTTCTCGTTTTTATAATAAATTAAATGAAAGAATCAGCTCACTGTTTCGATCAAGCTGTTTTCGATATTCATATTTTATGAATTAACCGATATGTTTAGTTTGTCTAAAATAGCAGTAGACTGCTCTCGCGAGTGCCAAATATCTAATATTGAACCAATGTCTAATATACACATTATAACAAATAATGCGACGTAGACGACGCGTGGGACTTTACAATTACCTACCTTTCCAACTAACTTTCACAATCAATGCTTTGTCCCCTTGCTACACGTCCCTCACAACACCACGGTTGAAGTCTTATACCCACATGAAGGTAACGACTTGTCGACTGGGATTGGATCTCTTGCTGCAAGATTACTTTGCGGAAAATGAGAGAACTTGACAAAGTTATTACGTTTGTTTCGTGTGAGTTGCTATTGCTTGTCGGTAGTGCCGGTGTTAGACATTCGACAATACTTATAGCTCGACACATATCAGACACCCTAAGAGCTTTTCGCCTACACGTTGTTTTGACTCGATTTAGTTTGCCACTCGCTTCACAGCGCAGTAAACAGCTCCCGTTTCCTCGTTTACATTTCTCCAGTTTAACCCAGCCTGCCACTTGCTACCCAAACTTTTGAAGATGAAACAAAATGATATCCCAGTTTTTTACAACTCAGCCCCGGGGTGTTTATTCTCGGGAATTTTGAGAAAATCTGTACCGTTCTTACAAAAGCTGCGATAATAATGAATGGAAAGTCTCAAATGAATGACGCTCTGGCACACTCTGATTCAGCCATTGTAATTGTTCCATTCACCAGCTGTAAGAATGTAAGATCGGGGTAGGGAACAAGTCAAGTATTTTGTAACGAGGCCGATTCTTCCAACGCATGATAGCCCATAAATATAAAGAGTCAGTGTCTCCTGCACATCATTATTATTGCAACTCCATTATTTTTCTGCTTTGTTTCCATCTCGAATAATTCATTCTGCACATTTTCTCTCTTGTTCATCTTTTGTCTCCGGCAATGGCTCGTTCAAAACATCTCATTATAAATAATAGAAACAAAAGAACGCCTCGTATGGTTTTTCTATACGTTTTCTAATAAGAATTGCGACGTCGCTCTCAACAATAGGATGTCACTCGATCTTTTCAAACAGTTTGTTTGCATTCTGGAGCAGTAAATGCTAGTCTGTTGCTAACCTATTATTGTGGTGCACCACGCTTCTTTTATTATTAAGCAAGGAGTGGTAAAAGCTAGGTGAAGTTTTCAAATAGAGACGATCATCACGTCTCTGCTATCTCTTTGTTTGTATTGTACACTCCTTGGGGCAATGTTTTATCTATAGTTGGCAACTTTTATCATCCACTTTTTATTGTAAACTGCCAGCCTTAATTCAAATTGTGTTTGGATACATCTATTATTTCCGAAATGTATGGCTGCCAGTTTCGAAGCTCTTAGTGAAGAGGGTGGCTTTCTGTACAGTCATGCTTTGGTATACTTGCTCTGCATTGCATACCAGATGGTTTCTGACGCGAAGTAGCCGTCATTTGCTCGCGTCATGTCGCTTAGAACAATAGATGCAAATTCCTCCGTTTATCCTCGTAAATAACGCACCATGTGAAATGTCTCGCCTTAGCATTGTACTAATTAACCATAGTTGGTTTTTACTTTATACAAAACCAGTCGTTGAACTTGTTTCGCGCGTACGATCAGATCTAATCGAATTCCATGTGCAAACGTTCAGTCAGGTGTTAAATGCCTTGAACTTGCAAGATGCCATAATCTAATCGCAATTTTACCAAAGCGAAAAGAAACACAATGTTGACATTAACATTCTGCTAAAAAAATGAGGAGCTGTTCGCCTCACAAATCACAATGTACTTATTGGTATCATGTTCTGTTTGATTCATAGGCTGATGTGATCTCAGCCGAGCGACAATTACATCTGTTTGGGATCATCGAAGTCTCTTTCAGTCCTGCAGAGGTCACGGTTCACCATCAGCTGCGAGGTCCACTATGTCGAGGCAAGTCAAATTTTATAATTATTCCATAATGCATCTCTCGAATTGCACTTTGTGATAGACAAGAATTTCCGGGACATGTACAGTACAATTTTACTGTGTATCATGTTACAGTAATCGAATTACTGCCATGCGTAATACGTATAATCGAATCGAATTGTCAAACACGGTGATCGAATCTCTGCATAAATACGAGAGGAAAGGTCATTTTAAAGAGAAATACATTTTTCTTGTTTCAAATATTTTGGTTCGTTTGTGTTATACCGTGCCAAAAATGTAATTCAAAAACGTTTTTCTCTAGTTTAATGATAACTATTTGTTAAAGTTTGGCGTTTGCTTAGGGTTTTGACACCTGGTAACTGTGTAAAATTTTAAATTGTGCCATTCGGCTTTGATGGGCATGTACTCAAAACTTCAATTTTCAAACTTCGGGTAGGTACACAGAACGCTCCCATTTTATTTTAGCCTCGTCAATTTTATCTTATCAATTTTAGTCGTATTATTGTAGGTCTTCTTTGAAATATTGTTAAAAAAATCTAATTTGTTTCAAAACGTTTAAAAAAATGCAGTTAAAATAATTGCACAATCTTATGTTGCTTGAGCATCAAAAATCAGGTCATATACCGTTTGTTACTGCTCCCTAGGTTAATTGAGATAATGGTAGCAAATCAACTGTTAAGCATTGAAGTTCCTGAATTTAGCTCATTCTATACAATTAGTACGACTTACGTCCTTTAGCGTCGTCGGTTCTCTCCACCTACCAAAATCTGACAAAGTATACCGACTTCTTTCTAGCGTCAAATGATATTCACAAAATGAAGTGATTGAATTCTTTCCGACATAGTAAAGGGTTTATTATTGAAGCTCGCATTTACCAATTTCCTGCTCTTCAACTCCGTTTTTACTCGTTTCCTCATCCGATGATGTTGCGGCTGAAAATCAACTTCTTTGAATTATTTTGATTATTTCGGCGTTCAGTTTTGCCTCATATACGCGGTATCTTCGCTCAGTGCCGCGATAAACAAAAAAAAAGAGAAAAAGTGGGGAGATTTGTAGGAAATGAGTACGGAATTGGTTCGTTGCAGATGTATTTGACGCGAAATGAGACAGCCAAGTCTCACACTGGGCTCCATCCGCAACTCGATAGGCCTCCTCTGTTTTTTCCACCCTCATGAACTACTTTATAACTTAAAAAGTCGGGGGATGACGATGAAAGATTTCTTAGCTCTTTATGTTACAAATTCTGCTCGACTACAACTTTTTTTTGTAAAAGTATTCTTATTATATATTTTTTTTCTTTTGATCGTCAAGATTATTTCCATTTTTTCATGAAGAAATCAACAGGGATGCAAATTCGTTACTCTCAAACTCAATACTGTAATCAAACAAGAATTGCTTTTATGATGTAGCTACTCTCATCAAAATAATGCCACTTTTTTCTGATTTGAAAAGAAATGCTCCCCTTCGATAGAATCCCAACAAACGTACATAGAAATCGCATTCCCCTATATAATGACAGCATGTCTCAACATTATCACTGGACAATTCACAAAGCTCACTAACCGCCCATCAAACAAAACGCCGCTCACTTTTAATTTTTTTAAATTATTTATTAACGAGAATCAAACCTATATTACTTACATTTTCACACAAATGCTTAAAATATTAGGTTTTTTATTTTATTTCGGAAAAATTCTCACTTTAAATGCAAGAGTTTCCATGCATTCTTCATCTCGCTATGTGTTCCAATGTGGTACTATAATGCTTCGAATGGTCAGTAGTTAAGGGGCAGCGGCTGCCCATCAAACTTGATCGAAATGACACCTATTTGGGAAGTTTTCTTCTGAGGATAGTTTATGGCTTGGAGCGGCTGCTGGACTTTGCCCATGTGATAATAACCAATGACCTCAGCCGGGCCGCCGAATAAACGACGACCCTCTCTTGTACGTTACCTACAGCAGTTTAGAAGTTTGCTTCTGGAAAAACTACTTGGAGAAATATGACACTTTCATGAATGACACGATGTTGTGGTTTCATGTCTGTGAACAAGTTTTTGCCGTGTATTAAAGGAGTTTTTTATATATTTTTTATTTATTTATCCGATCGCTTTCTCCTATCACAAAACTTATTCACAGCTGGTTCTTACTTCTTATAATTTAAGATATGTTATCATAACAGGGTTGTTTGTTTTTAATAACCCCCCCGTACGTGAGCCAAAGCTACCTATAGCAAAGTCAATTTTCTTTACGGTTCATCTTCTTTTCTATGATGCCTTCTTTTTGATGCGGCGGGACCCTCTTCTTCATCGACTGTTCATTTGGGGGCTGGGCTGGGGAAATAAGAGATCGAGAGAGAGAACGACCGGCGTCGTAAATTTACTAGCCCAAGTTTCCATTGAACTAAAAGGGGGGTCGGGCGGCGATTCGAGAGGGGATGGCGATTTTGAAAGTTACATGACCCAGAGGGGTTAGCTTGGTAGCGCCGACTTACCACTGGGTCATATATAATGTAGTCCGTGGATAGTGACATAAACCAACAATTTGACACGAATAATATTGTAAAAAGTCCGAGGCCAGTCTCTTGAATCTTACATGAGCGCCCCTAGAGCCACTCTGGCCCCCCAGTTCCCCCCTCCCCCGCCCCAAATAACCCTCTTAAAATCCACGAGATACGGCGATAAAATATAACGCGATACATTCTTATGGAGAGGAAAGAGAATTGCTGTTTTTTTTAGAAGAACAGTAATTCATTTTTCAACCGGACTCTTGTCAATTATTCAGGAAATTGTTCATCCCCCGACGCCGAGCGCCTGTAGCTTCTTATGTCTTATAGCATGGCGATATTATTAGTGAAGCAAGTCTTGCCACTCAACTAAAACATGAGCCGCATACAAATTATTTGAATCCGTACTGATGATAAATGAATTATAAAATGTGCGACCATAATAATGTTTCGTTAGCTTAACAACCTTTAGCAAGTATGCACCCGACCGGGTATCAAAATGAGATCTTTGACATGATGGACTGTAGTCAGGGAAAAAAGTTTAAAGCTCAAGGTACGTTAATTTTACGTTCTGTAAACCCTTAAATATTTTAAAATTATTCTAGGTTGGTAACTTTCTTAAATTGCAAAATTTGTCTCGTCAAGGTATCATCGACAGCTTCAAATGCCAACCGCACAATCGTCAGAGCGTGAACGAGAATACCACTTTTGGAAGTATTCACGATAAAACTGAGATTATTTAGAAATAAACAGATAGCCATATATCTTTCAAAAAATAATGCTTATTTCTTTCTCGGAGATGATATTTCTTGCTCTGTTCCTAGCTCCCTATAAGCTTGATCTGCGGCTAGTGTGGGTATATAACACCGTAGGTCGGTAGAGCGCGTGGCAAGAGATGTACCATTCACTATACTAGCCGGTCTCTTACGGCGCCCTAGGGGCCGCTTCAAGCTTGTTTTACATCGTTTTGTTTCTAACAATCTAGAATATAACTCTTGAGTCTTGATCTCGAAGTATGGATGGATGGATGGCGGATCGCGTGCTTGTCTATTGGGGCCTTGTGATCTATATCCATACTTGATATCGGAGTGCTGCCAATATCCCAATTCGAGCCCTTATGTGAAAGAAAAAACAAGGCAAATATATATTTATATGCAGTAAATAATTTGAAATTAGTAACGTTTTTATCCATTTTTGTATGATCTCTGTTCTTTCTTAGAACTCAGCTTTTTATCAAGTCGTTGTGAATTGGGATTAGTTTTAGGCCCAACCATTATCATTTAAGAGCTACTATACTTAAGTGTATGGCAATATTATAAATATTTTATATACACATATTTGTATCGTAACAGCTTTATTCACAGTTATAAAACGCAATAACGAGACCATAAAATTATGATCAAACAGCCAGACAAGTAAGTTTCAAAGTAACTGTTGTGGGTTGGTGTATTCTTCCGGCTGCTATAAATTGCTAGTTTGATGGCAATGCGTCTACGTATCTTTTGAATATGACGAAGAAGGAATAGATTCAGCCGCTGTGGAAACTGCAGCCTGCTTCTTTAAAGTCATTGGATCCAAGATAAGAAACAAACTGCTTGCCGTATAATTGGTTTAAAAATGATAGGAAATATTGGACATTTTTCTTTTGCCTCCCAAGTTCCCTCAAACATTTTCTTTTCAAATTATCTCATTAGCAAAGAGTACAGTACATCTACCTATACCAAGCGACTTTTTCGATCGTGGCATAAACAAGCTTTGAAGCTATCTGTGGTCTTGCATTTCTGGACTAAAGGGTTTATTTTTCGCTTGTATTGATGCTTACCAGTTGGATGGAAACTTTCTTTCTGTACAGCGTGTTTTCCTCGTATAGAACAAACTTGACAGAGTAATTTTAAAGTACACATCAATTAATTACTTCCTTTGTAACTTGTTCACTGGCACACCCGAACATTAACATGAACCTCATTCTAGGTGGGAAAAGGGTGGGTGAATGAAGGGAGCAAAAGGGAGCCACCGAATTAGTTTCCGATGCGGTTATGCGATTTTTCTTTTTCTAACATACAAAAAGTCTGCTTTGGAAAAACATCAGAGCAAAAAGAAGTCGCTGCACAGAACAGTCAGAGAACTCTAAGGAGAATTGAAAAGGGGTGATATTTAGTGAAAGGCAAATTGGTAAAGTTGGTCATTAAGGAGCCATGTTAATTTTGACGAGAGACAGTGCAGGCAACATAACGAGTGGGTATAACAAGCAACAATCATCACCCAAGACAATAATCACTTTATGAAGAAGAGCTGAAACAATTTAAGTCCAATAACTAATGAACTAACTTCGAAACAGCGCCGGAAATAGTAATTAACAATTTGTAAATTGCGAGCCAAGTTTGGCTATATACAAATCGTGATCACTGCGTGCAGGAATCGAATGTGAATATTTACAAAAAAAATATATTTATTTCACTTAAGACCGGGATTCAACAATGATCCTAATTGTACGCGAGCAGAATGCCACTTTGTATTCTGATTCAGTGAAAACGTAAAGAAACCGCTCATCCGAGCGTACACAATCCGGAGATGAATGCAACGAAGTGACTCGGCATTTGATTACCATAATGGCGTCGTGAATACGATGTCCAACGAAGGAATAACAAATGGTGTATTGAATCTACTCTACACAACCATCATGACAATACCCTTTGTATCATTGCCCAGTAGCCGGTATTGCTTTTATAATTATTAATAAAGTATGCATCTAGTGGACCGTAATGTTCTTCGGAAGAATGCAGGACAAACAATACAGAATATCACGAGGATCCTTGAGGAGCACCCAGTAGCGCTATAGCCTTTCTAATTAATAAAGTACTGGACCATAAGGGTTCACAAATATGATGAGACCTTATTCACAAAAACCTTGGCCCTTTGATCTTTGATATGAAGAGATCCATTAATCCACCCATTCCTTCCGAGAGCTCTATTTCTGTTCTCTTTCTGGGCGATGACCATCGTGGAGTGGACCATCATTGCCAGGATCACGTATTATGTATTTATGAAAACGTTACGGAGCCATTCACATAGCTGGGGCAAAGCAAAAGCAACACAGAAAGGAGCAATTCATTTAAAGTCCGCGAGAGAGTACACATGAAGAGGATGATATTATAGAAAGAGTGATCTGACTCGAGACTAGAGGGTGGTGGTTGTAGAGATACGCAGTGAGTGGAGTTTTGGGGGGCTGGGATGATAATGACGAGAAAAAGTAGGAATGTGCGCTGCCAATTACTGAGTGTTAGCTGTGATGAATGGTTTGAAGCGATGATTTCAAATGTCAATATCAGATCGGATCCACCGGATCTAAACCGTGAATCGGTATCTGGAGAACATGTTGTGTACTGAATTTACCTAGGTATACCGAGCCATCCATTCTTCGTCAAGAGGTCGGTATCCCATTTATGCGATATTTTTCATTGTGCTTAAATACAACCGATTGCGTCACACACTCTATCAATCACTGCTAGGTGTCGCCATTGTTAATATGCACAACAATGAAAGACAAGCCAAAGCTGGAGATATGTGTCGGCCGCGTATAGAATACTATATTTATAACGTCTCGAACCGGAGAAGAATAAGAATACGTTTAGTTGTGTCCATGCATTCATTATCATCATTAATATCATTTCGCTTGTCAGATTTAGTGAAAAGGTGAGCAAGTATTATGTCTGCCCTGCCATCCATGTAATGTATCAACAGGGATTAGAGTGAGAAAAACTTGATACGAATAATGGCGTCTCGACTAAATTTGGTAGCCTCGGTTTTTTTCGGATCCAAATATTTTGCATTGCTCTTTACGCGCAATCCATTTTCCCTCGCTTTTCCGTCTAATTTTGATGCAGGAATCTGCCGTTTGACTTATTGGCTTTTATTCGTGACGAGGAACTTCATAACATTTCTGACAGGTATTTTTGGAACTCAACTCAAGCTAACTCAATCCATCACACAAAAGTAGTTTACGTAACGCTTAGATTTGCATGGACTACCTTGGAAATAAATTTGCGCGTACAAAAAACCACATCGTTTTTTTTCGGGATCATTTTTACTGCAGCACTGATGAATATTCTTGTACTTGGGTCAAAATATTCGCAACATCAACAAGTTGTACAATGGTTCAAAGAAGAAGAGCTCTTGAATCGTTCCGAACCTCATTCTTGCCGATAAGAGAAGAGTTGCAAATTGACGCAGGTGACAACGGCATCATTCTATCATGGGTGAAGGCTGCAGAGATACACGCTCACTGAAAGTATACAAATTCACCGATGGCTGTGGGGTGGAACATTATGTGCAGGAAAAGGACACCGAATAGCAGCCTATGTCACTAGATTAAGTATCGCTAATTTATTGTCAAACTCAGTATCGAAGGTAGCTAAGACGTTTTTTTTCATAGGGACTAGATTCGTTCCCTCCCGTTCCTATGTGTACTCCTGCCAGAACCGGCCCGAAGCATTGTCCTCGAACAAGGCGATTCCCGGTTCTGGCAAGTACAAAAGAGAAGAAGCCATAAGACCATGGCTGCATCGGTAGCAGCTAGAGTTCTTAAGTACCGCAGATGTACAAAGAGAATTTTTTATGTATTATTATTAAGAAGAAAAGCAGAGAAAAAAAGATAGAAGTAAAGAATATATAAGATTATAAGAATGCTGTTGTATTGTCAGGATATGTAAAGACCGAGCAGCGTGGGAAATGTTAGGCTCATGCTAGGTATTATGCATATTGTTGGGCCGAGTGCATGCATGAATATGCCAAATGGTATAATGTGTGATGCGCCATTTGCGAACTGATTTTGTTTCTGGATATGTGCCCCAGCTCTTTGAAATGGTCATTTTAGCGAAGGGGTTGAGTTAATCCTCAAACACTGGTCAACAGCACTGCCGGACATGTTTTGACGGAAGGATGTGTGGAAAACGGAGTGAGGAAACTATATACCGATGAAAAACAATCAAACACGTATCTGTGTGTGTTTTTTTTCGCAAACAATGTACTTGTCCTACCTTGATTCAGCGTATATGCAATGTTGTTTTTTACATCGCGAAGTGGCCGGTATCGACTCTAACCCTGTCGCCATTACATCCAGACGATAATTTTTTGTGTTGCTTCGTGTAAAAGGAAGTTGGTTGAATTGGCTAATGGAGCCAAACATTTATGCGCGATGTCCAAGACATACGAAATCTGTTTTGAAGTAAAACATCCGATCGCTAGACGACGCGACATCGAGCGGCGCGGGTGTTCCTTTAGATCATCCGTACATGCTTAATGAAGTAATATCGCACATTCCTCTGCTCGAATCAAGTGACACAAACTCCCACTCGCTCACCGTGAAACATCGAGCCATGGTTTAGTGAACATCTGCAAACCAACGCCAACTGGTTCGGCACTTTGTTAATTTCCAGAGAGTATATTCGCCCGAAATAAACACTGCCCTCGAATGCATCCAATTACAGTTGAAAAAATAAGACGAGCGCTCGCTATAAAGATATGAAGCCATTTTGTAGTACGGTTGCCCAGTTTAGTTTGGCAGATTCAAAGTTGTGTCAATTTCTACCGATCGATTCTCTTTTTTTGCTGATAGGTTAATGTGTTGTAGACAGCTTACTTTGATTATTTGTGAATGCAGTTAACCTCAGTTTAATTTATGTTCCAAAATGTTGGTAATTCATTATTAAATTTCCCTAAACGTACTCTCTGACAATACGCGAAGTGCTAAATAATAATTATGGTCCACTCAAAATGAACTTGTTGCAAACTTTTATAATGAGATGAGCATCATTTAATCTTTTAATCGCTTCAAGCAATTTATAGGATAAAATCTGAAATCTGAATAGCCAAGTTTTGATCAAAAATTGCGTGACGCAAGCGGAAATGTAAAGGGGAGGAGGGGGGAGGGATAAGAGAGAGAGATATTATAATATTGTAGATGACACAGGATGAAAAATAATTAAAGACCTTCAGAATCTTACATTACGCCAAAAATACCTTGCATGCCATCTTCACCAAAAATATGACAACGTTCTGATTTATTTCACAGCTGGATCCTAAGACAACTTTGCAAGTCTGCAGGTATCTTTTCATCGCCGAAATTCAGAGCCAATTTTCTTTTGTAGCTTTAGCGTTCGGAATTCTTAGAATACTGGCGCCATGCACTTGCTGTTCCTGGCGCTAAAAACTCTTCTTATCAGAGAAATCTCTCTGATCAAAAGATATTATAAAATCAGTTCAATTGTTTCATTGAATTCGGTAAGAAATGATAAGAGGATACAATTATTTTTACAACCTTATCATCCAAATATTGAGTCATTTTACAACATGCAACTTTGCTGGCGACTTCCGAGCTTCTATGTCTGAGAATATATTAAAAAAAAAACTGACTGACATTGACAGCCTAGCCCATTACACAGTATTCGATGATGCGTCGTTAAAAAC
>QKMV01000281.1:0-22029 GCA_003287335.1 Lednia tumana
AAGTTTTGAGGGTAATTTTCCGAGTTTCCCGGCAATTTTCCAAAGGAATATTTTTTTCCATATTTTTCCACAGTTACGAATGGATCTTTGAACGCATTCCGAACGTGTTTTTATCCACGCTAGAAAAAATACTATCCACGCTAGAATCACCTTAACGCAAAATGTTGAGTCATCATTTATCGACAAAACTTGAATCGCGCATGTTTTTCCGTATGGCTTGGCAGATTAAAGAGTAAGCGTTACGCTGCTCGGCGTCAAAGTAGAACGGGGCATTAAAATAGTAATACTAGGTGTATCACTTTTTTCTTCTGTTTCCAGCGAATTTAGGCCAATCGTGATGGTAACCCCATCAATTGTCTAACACGACACTAACTTTCGCAGAAACCACCTTGTCGTACTTGACTCGTCACCCTCTTCTCTCTCTTCTTCACCCTCCTCCCCCACTCCTTCCCCCAAATATTTCAGTAGATTTTGATTATAATCTTGCCTTCTGTGTCCCATGTAGAGCATAGGCCGCTTATCGATTTGATCTTGGCCGTACAAACAAACTAAAGCAGGCTCCGCGAGACATGGGGCGCATGCAAAAAACGTGGGACGCGTCATGTGGCCTGCCCGGGTCTGCAAAATTCCCCAGTCCACCACTGGAAGGCACCTCTCGTGGGCACAGATCAAGTGCAACGCCGACGTCGCGACGCTGCCAGCGAACACTGACGACGCTCACGAGACGCGCGGCGAGCATTCAGCGTTTGCGATCATCAGTGAGCGTCCAGGCGCCGAGCTGTAAGGTGTGCGACGGCGTTGTCTGCTCAAACTGAGCCCGGCGACACAGCGGCTCCGGCGCTGGAGTCTGGTTCGGAGTTCGGGCCGGTGTTTTGAGTGCTACGCGACGCGGTGCAACGCGAGGCGAAGCGAGGCGAAACGAGGCAAAGCGAGGCGTTTAGGTAGCGTGGAAGGTTCGATAAAAATACCTTTGTCTACGAATAAACCAGTGGTCACTTCGTTGCGGGGGAAGTGTTTGATATTTAGTTTTTATTCCTGGTGTATCTACGAAATAGAAAATGAGCTTAGTTATAAACCGAGTTTCGGGTGAATTCCTTCGGAACTGAAATCTGAAATACGGGATAAACTTTTTTATAAGCACTAAAATTTTGTTATCTGGGGGAAATAAGGAGTTTTTGGGACAACGTCGAAATGATTTAGAGGTGAGTAGCTGCACATAAATTTCACTTCTAGAAGTTTACGACAGAAATAAGCTTCTTATCTAGCAAGCTGTTATTGAATCTTAGGAACGCAATTTACTGGAACATTATTTTGTAAAAAATCTGACGTTTTCAATAATTTAATATTACCAAATTATTTATGAGGCATGGGCTAGCAAATTATGCATCTTGTTGATTAAACACAACCGTGCCTTTTATTGGCCACGATTGGATGAACGCACCAAATTAACTTATTAATTATAAATTAAATTATTTGCGCTACCTGCCTGTAATGCATAAAGGGATCATTACAAGCGGAAAACGTATTGTGTTGTCATGGTGCCGCGAACGTTGTACTGAAATATGTATATATTTTAGCCTGGAAGTTAATAAAACCAAAAGCGCTAAAAGTTACACCGTGAAAACCGTCAACACATAAAAATATCCCCCACAACGTGTAAAAACACATATTTATTTCCAAAAAGCTATGAAATAAATTTACTGGGTCGCAAAGGACCCCAATAAACCTTCTAAGCAGCAAGAATTGGAGAATTTTACTTTACCCCTAAATGCAGCCCGCAGAGCAAATTCGACTAGAAACGGCACCTCCACCAGCGAAAATAGTGTGAGGTGCAGCTGAAAATAGCCAATGATTTTATATATTTCTTCCAAACTGATGCATGTTACTCTTCATTAGGCCTCCACAATCTTCCAAATTGCTTTATTTCCGAGTTTCACGCTTTTTCCAGTCTCAAAATCCAGTCTAATTTACCTTCTAGTGGCGTGACATGTGAAGAGTAATGCGGTGGGCGAGACGTTTAAGGTGGAGCAATTGGCAAAGGCAATATGAATTAGATGCATGTGGGCACCGAACTGGCTCATCGAGCAATGAATACGTCGTCTCGGATCGCTGACAAGTTTAATCCAAGAGTGAAGGAGAGATTAGAACGTAGAGACGCGCCGAGGGTGGGACCGGGAGACGCGGCAGCCTAGCGACCTGGAAATGGAGCCACTCCACTCAGGGATGGGATGTATTACAACATCGTATCTCGTCCGTATATCTTACTCCTTCCTTCCTTCCGTACTTTGCTCAACATTTAATGAGTCAAGTAGGCGCCATGGCATACGGTAACGAGACCGATTTTCGCCGCTGAAGCTGATAGTTAGCAGATTACCGAGTACATCAGTGCTATCGATCTGCATTGTTCTTTCGATATAAGGTTGTAATGCTCTTTAACAGGTAACAAATGCTTAACTAGCAAACTGTGAAATTAGGGATCGCTGTGGTCGCTACGGGAATGGTCTTATTCGCGGAGAATCAGGAGATCTGGATGTTGGGGAGTGTGAGAATAGTCACCATACACACGCGCAGATCAAACAATCAAACGTATCACGATCGAATGAACGCGCAATCAGGATTGTTTTTTCTCGGACTTTTATATAAATAATAATGCATTACGATTTTTTGGCACACTTGCGTAGCTTTGTTGTTGGTGGGTACTTTGAGCATTAGATCAAAAAATAGGAACTTCAAGAAAAGGTGTTTCAGTCTATACAAATCTCACACGAAAAAAAGGTGATTGACTTTTATTTAAATCCATGGCTAAACATGTTATGCTTTTGCGCGGCAAAATAGTCTGTGATGTGGTTGAGAAACAAGACTTTTGAGCTTCTCTCGTGCAGTTTTTGGCTAAATGATTCCAAGCTCATAAGAGAGAACTTCCTTCGCATAGCACTCGGCTCGTATTCCTAATGGGTATATTTACTGCATCTAGCTCTCTAATGGACTAAACTGCAGCCTCTTTGAGAACTTTGTCGGCTAATCATCTTATAACGGTCATTAACATGTGCTTAATTTGGCCTTTAAAGACATTGTTAAGAGACTGCTACCAGAAACCACAACGGTTTGCTTCAGTAATTAGCGGTTCGTGTAACTTATGTGTATAATTAATTCACCAGACGATTGACAGTAGTACTAGAAAGTTTCAACTTTGCAAACTTTCTCAAGGAGTCAAATGTAAATAAAGGCGAGTGGTTATAAGATTGGTGAGGGTTTCTGTATGGCATGGCAGTAATCCATCACGACTTCACCTTCATTGCTATGAAATCCCTTGAAATTAGCAATCGTGAATACATTCGACGATGTTTCTATTCGCATTAGAGTGTATTTATTCACCAAGGGTGGAGAGACTTACAGCTCCAAACTAGTATAGCAGTGCCGTTGGTAGTTTCGGTTTTTGTGGCTAAACAGTGAAGGTTGTGCGAGACAGAACCACCGAACTTGAGCTAACCCCATTTAGGATCCACCTCTACCCCATGACTTTATTGGGTTCTACTTGAGATTTGGAGATGTGTCGGAGTCGGAGCGCTAAATTGTATGGATTACATGTGCGTGCAGGGCTTCCGGACGGTTCCGCCGTGGTTACTCCTTCACGTACAACTGCGAACTCGTAAAAAGATTTATTATATTTACATTATAATATATTCCAATGGATCCTAAGATGCAGAACGATACGTTCAGGACATAGCCACTTCAAATTAGACTTACTGCATGTGCAACGACCAGCATAGTCTCTCAAATAGTAGCATAATATGCACAGAGTTTTTCCCGGAAGCACGTTGTCTACCTCCACTATGTAAGGTACCCATTTCATTTCCTCTCGTTTCATTTCCTCGTAGGGTTGACACTGTGTTTGTGGAAACGCGAACTTTCTGTTGTCCGCAATATTTTGCATTCACGAAAAATGCGTACACCTATTTAATTCAGCCCTCTGCACCTTGACTAATGAATGAAACACCTCATGAATAATATTTTATATACAATAAAGTCATCACCCACAGCTCACAACTATAGACGTGCCGTCTCCCTACATGCTACCTACTTACGTTTATCAAAAAAAATGGCGGCGGCGCGCTTCGAAGTACCAACACGTTTTTTAAATTGATAATTCCGCTTCCACTCCGGCATCGAACGTGCCGTTATTGCTAGTAAAATCGGTGAAAAATTCACCACCTGGTTTTCCTCCACATCTCTGAAGCGCTCTTTTCGGAATATTTCTCACAACTTTCCATCACGCATAACACGTAACTTCCAATACAAATTGAATCTAAGTAGAAACCTATTGGAAACTAATTTCGTGCAAATACTTTCCGAGCGATTAGCGTCAGATTAAGATATTCGCGTGAATTTATGTCTTTCGGGTGGATTTCAGAGACCGATAAATCGAGTCGAATTATGCTGTCGACTAGTTCAAGCAAACCTCAGGTTTCCGAGGCAGGAGCTAACCTATAAGTATGCGAATAGCTTGAAAATCCTGAACAAACTCAGTTAATTCCTTGTCCCAATTTACTTTCGTGAGATGAGTAAACGTAATTATAGCTTCTTACGTTTGACAAAAAGTTATTATTTGTGTTAGGCGTCAATTCACGAAATCTGAGCTTGCGTTTTCTGTTTGATTGCCTGAATCTACGTGCACATTTTGTTAAGCTCGCTGGCGTGCTATGTTTCCTTGTAAGAAATCTATATTAACAGGCATTGTCTTTCTCGGTAACGCACTCTGTTTTCAGTTATGTTTAGCCCTTTTTGAGGCATACAACATACCGACGACGCTGGCCCTTTTTAGGGCCAAACATATCGCAAGCCAGAGCGCTTCACCGATAAACAACATGCCTGGTAAAAACAACGCCCTAAAAGCTTCCACGATATAAAATATATATTACCTACTTGTAAATTTCCATCCTTAACCGAAAAATCTTATCAGACAGAATAACAGCCTTCATTCTGTGATAGTTTGGTCAAACAACGTGAAATTTAGTTCTACAGCAGTTTCAAATAGTCAACATGCCATAGCTCTTTTAAATCAATTGGGCTTCTTACAAAAATTCGCGTAAAAATTTAACGAGTTTCATCAAATTTGTCAATTCCTACGCCATGTAATCAGCTCACATATCTGGGTCATCTATGCTATTTGTCATTATTGCATTTCCTTCTCGTGTCGTTGCAGCGTGATCTCTCGGTTGTCGCTGTGTTTGGTGCATTCCTCGATCCTCATGCTACACATGGAATGCAAGAATATCTCGGTGCTATTTACGTTAGGGGATCTATTTCTTAGTGTAGCGTAGGGCGGTCGCGTGTGTGAATATATCCGTGATATACGTCCCAGCGGGCTTGTATCCCAGGCTAGGTATCAAAACCACACCTTGCCATCCACCCTGACGTACCGTCAGCCCTCAACCCTTCACACCCTGTGTATTCGCTGGGTGATCTGTAGGTGACCCGCAACCGACCACCGGAACCGCGTGGCTCTATCAAGCTCGGTTACGCGTGCAGATAGTAATTACAACTAGTTTGTAGCGGTAAATGGTTATTGATCGTTTAATTTCGCTTTCAATGTATAATTTACTTAAATACGAAATCGAGCACAATGTTGATCTCCAATGCACGGCCATGCTGATTGCGCTTAAACAAGTCGAGGCCCATGGTGACCGTCTTAAACAGGTGAGAAGGTCGAATGGGTTGTGAGAGACCATCTGTATACGGAGCTTGTAAGAGGATTCCTGTCATGTAGATTCATGCAGAATTGCCGCCATCTTGTCGCCAATTGTCGCCATTTCGGTCAAGCTATTCTCAAATTTACGAATTACGAAGTACGATTTTATTACCAATGTCAAAAATACTATTCTCTTCACAAAGAAATTACAAAATTACTTAAAATTGAACAAGAACTTTACAAGAGGTAGTTTAAGAACTGTGCTTGGCAGCTTGACCTCAAATATGGTGGCAAACTTTGAATAGCATCGGTAACACCGGTTCTCGTAGGATCACCACAGCTAAGCAAAATTGCGGTGGACCTAAGGTTGGATGGATACCGAGTTCCATTTCTGTTCGGGAGAGGTTGGAGGATTTTAAGCAAGTACAACAGCTTCATTCGTCGTTAAAACAACCTCCATTGATTAGTGGAATATTCCTGTCGTTCGAGTTGTATCGTCCTTCAGAGTGGACGTTAAGCGGTGGTCCTACTAGTGCTTATTGACAGGAGTAAGAGATGTGCCGGCACAGGGCTTACCCTCGACTGCTCTGTTAGGTTCATCATCACCCAAATAATCATCCAATTATTTCCCGACGCTATATGACCAATGCCACAGGGCGATAGGTCAAGTGCGTCGTTAAACACCAATAATCAATGGTGCGTTGAGTGCACGTTAATTATGTGGTGTTTTACGACGCACTTTATTGAAAACTGGCCCTGTGGCACTAGTGTATAGGCGTCGGTGAATGATAGGGTGATCATGAGCGTGATGATGAAGCTAACAGGGAAGAGGGGAAACCCGGTGCCGGCACGGAGCCTAGTCTTATCGTATAGCATCATGAGGACCTTCGCTTAACGACCCTACCGAAGGACGGTACAGCTAGAACAGCATGGGATTCCTCCACTAATCCGTGCTGTCGAGAGGTTAATGGCAAGCGGAGTGAAGCTGCTGCACTTACTTCAAACTCTCCAACCTCTCTCCCGAACAGAAAAGGACTTTGGTATGAATGGTCATTGGTCACCCATCCAATCTGTGGACCATCGCAATGTTGCTTAACTTCAGTGATCTCACGATAACCCGTGAATCCAACATGCCAAACCGTTCGGTGTTGTTGCGCTCGTTTCGTGCCACCTATATCGCGTATGCTTGTGTGTGCATGCTCAAAGCGTTTGTTTTTGCATGTCATCATGATAGGATAAAGCTTCCAGTTAGGGTGAAGGATCACGAACCTGAGATCTCTGACCTTTTTTTAAATAATAATTTATGATAAGTTCAAACGTTAATTTCCGCCGAGGAAAACGCAACAAGAAAATCCTCGGCTTTATGGTGGAAACTTCGCCCCGGCTTTCAGTAACACATTTCCCCTGCGCTTACACTGAAGCGTCAAAATAAAGCTGCCTGACAAAAACAAGCCATATTTTGCTCCTTTCACAGAATAAGCTTTCATTTTTAATTCCAGCAAACACGCTGATTCGAAAGAAAATATATTTTCGTATATCTTTGGGGATTCCATCACCACGGTGTTGTAAGAAAACATGCGATTATTTCACGCCGAAAAACAAGATTTACTCAGAAGCTTCATTCACAGCCAAGTTTTCCGTAACCTTTTTGATTTACAGCTTCCTCGCTTGGAATGAAGCACAGCCACCTCGAGAGTAACTTTGCGGAAAGATTTGAGCGGATTTTACTTATAAATGTCAAATCGGTACGACTCGTATTTTTTAACAGTAAATAAGTATTTCTGTGAGAAAGGCTGAGAGTTTAGTCACCAAAAATAAAACCAAATCTGTGGGTTCATTTTGGAGTGGAGTAACGATTGAAAATAAAAGTTTTCCTGATATCAGCAATAAGGGTAAGTGTTTTATTTGATGTCTTAGGGGCTGAACGAGTCTAATTAAGCGTACGTGTCCACAAGTACTATTTTCCAACGCATTTTTTGTCAGACAGCCCCACCTGAAATTAGTCATGATCTGGAATGAAGTCGGTCGCATGGTTTGATTAAGTGTTAATCAATTAATACGGTATAGCAGTGAAAATCAGTTATGTAACCGATTTCTTTCGTGGGATCGTGTTTTGATATTTCTAAAAATAAATTTATCCCTGCTGGCAGTGTCCACGATTGCTTCTTTTTAAAGGTCAGTGAATATTTCATAGCCAATTGCAAATTAAAATAAAACGGAAATTGGAATTTTCTGTATTCCCAATACATCGTTTCGTAAAGTCTAAAATGTTCACACAGCGCTAAAGGTTGATCTAATTTCTCACATTGTTTGTACCAATCGTCCATTACCGAACGCTACAAATAAACGATGCTCCATAGAGTACAACTTTGTAGTCTCGCCCATTGTTTCCGAATTGACCCACATAGCTGTATGTTTTATGAACGCAATCTACAGAAAAAAAAGTTAATCCCATTTTCTAAATTGAACTCTGCCCACACAAAAAAAAGGTTATGGTCCTCGTCACATTAGCAAAGTTCAGGTTTCGATCAAGTCTCTTTAATTCAATTACCTAGGGGCGAGCTGGCTGCAGATTGAAATCACTTTTCGCCTCCAGGGTTAGTGCTTTACAATGGCGATAACTTGGAGCTTAACTCGTCGACTAACCTCCCCCCCCCCCGACTTTATCGGTGTATAGAATCTAGGAATCAGCCCCCCTCCCCGTCGTCATCCCCCATACTCTTTCTAGCATGGCGTCAACGGCTTTACCAAACTAAGTATCCCGTAGCACGTAATATCGGCTCTGCTGTCACCAATCACATAGACTACTCAGCACCGTTGAAACCACTGCCCGCTTGATAACTACCATCTCGTTTCGCCAAAAAGCAAGTAGGCAGTGCTCCGCCAATATCCCCGCCTGTCATTTTGTCCATTTTGTTCGTTAGCCGGGATTAGCTTCGTGACATTCGATTTCGCTTTTAATAAATCATTTTAATTGAGATTGGCAATATTTTTTATTCGATTTTGTTTCAACAAACCTTGTTCTCTCGTTTACTGTATACATTGTACATGTTTGTTGGTTAATTCAAAAATTCCGAACAACTCTGAACACCGTTCCCAATCCGTTCTACAAAAAAGCGTCACAAATCCAATTTGTTGGTTGTGAAACTTTTTCGCTAGTTGTAACCATACCAAAACTGTCCAACTATGGCTGGTGAAGGAGGGGGAGGTGGGGCATTTTCTTTTCACCAAGAAAAGTCGTTGATAATTGGTGGACCCGTCGCTGTGTATTTTCTGTGGTTCGTTCGCTTAGCCACTAATGACCAATCTATTTGCTGTGCCGCGCCGTGCCATCCATGTTACGGTGCAATCGAGTTAGCGACACATTTACCCGACGTTGATGGACCCCTAATGAGCATGATTGGACACCTGCACAATGGAAATCAAAACAAAAAGCTATGACTATGATCAAGGGTACAAGAGATCTGTTCTGTACGTAATCAAAGGCCACACCTACCAAGGGGTGCTCAGATTCCCTTCGTTCTGCGTATGAAGTAGATGCGCAGAAAATAACTTGCTGAATTCGAGTGATGATGCATGAACTATCTACGGAGAAATATAAAAAATGGGGTTTAGGGATCCAGAACCTAATGTAGACCTAATACGCTATGGGCCTACACAGTTATCAGAAAATTCTACAGGCTGCAATTCATGACGCTTCACTCCACTCACAGCACAGGACTATCAGAGGAGATGAAATCTCTAAAACAGCCTAGCTAGCAGGCATATTTTAAATTCACGCATAATCAGGAGCATGCTGAAGATTTTGATCCAACTATTGGTTTATCTCAAAATCAAGAGTCGCTTACACCCATGCCTTAATCCGGCCCTGCAGGTAAATTTCCAGGGAAAGCGATTGTGTGGCTTAAAGCGGTGGCTAGAAAGATTCCAATTAGACAGCTCGACGCATGTTACGTATATAATGTGCATGGACCACTGCTCAGAAACTCCCCCGGGTCATTCCAACAGAAAGTTTTACCAAAATAATTTGCATAGCTAACATTTTTATTTTTATAACTCTCTACTTGGAGCAGCAGAAAGTTTGTTTAGACCAATAGTCACGTTGCTGTAGCTGGAAGAAGTTAAAACAAAACGCTGTATTTATTCGAGCATACCGAACTGTCCAACCAAAATGTCAACGTATCCACTTTCAGCTTCTCGCCTGAAGTGCTGACGTATTTTGTAATTTAGACGTAGCAATACGTAGTGGCACATCATTGCGTTTGAAGATTTAAAAGCACGGAGCATGAAGTGATACACATAAACTACCTACACCTACATTTAGGAAAGGTCTGTAAATCAATACAATTCACGGGGCAGACATTTCTACTCACTTTCGTCCGAGCGTCCCGTGATGTTCACTAACGAGATTATTGAGTTTTTATCAAATTTGAATGCGACCGGATTTCCTGTCACTGCATTTCGTTGCCCGTACGTTTCACGCAATTAACAGAACAGTCTGGCCGGACATTTCCCCTCCGGTCATTGCAAAATAGCCTACGAGATTCGTTTTCGAGCATTTTTTTCAGAGAACGAAATCTGAAATAACAAAAAATAAAAATAAACGAAAAAAATAACACAAAGTAAGAAAATATAGTCCACCAAACATTTGATTCGTTAGCATGCAAAAGCTTACAATTTTACATTGCACACAATCATGAAGTCAGGGGATTGGATTGAATGTCAACTGATACCTAGGACCATTAGAAAATAATTGAATTCCGATGGAGCCCTTGGCAGTTTTTGTTTGAAGCACACGAATTTTTACCAATGCCCTCTCCCTGCGGTGTCACCCAATGATGACAAGAGTGCGTCATCCTCGCTCCTGTTGATTAGTTGACATGGCACATGCGTGTGACGTGAGAGACACCTGAGGAAATACTCACTCGCTCACTCGCAATCAATCATGCATTCAATATCCGTCACCCGGTCTGCTTTTTACTCAACCCAAATATTATATACTATCCTACTGTAGACCTCTACCACTGCGTATTGTGACTCCCGAGTGCCAGTATATACTGACAGGAAAAGCACCCAGGGCAGTATTGTGAAATCCAAGCTGCAGTTTTTGGGATCGCAGACAGACATCATTCAAATTTCACATCGTTTTATTAACTTTTTGTGAGTTTGCGGCTGCTTCCAATTCAAATTCAAGCGTCAATAATAAAAACTTATCACGTTTTTTACAGATCGTATCATTCAGTTAAAAGAGAGAGTTAAATATCAATTATGGCCGTTCAAAGTCAAATTAAAACAATCGTTGATGCGTGCGTGTACCAAATAACGTAATATACTCCACATGAAAATGTTTACATGTTTTCATCATTTCATGGCATCGACTACATAGTATTTCCATTTACCACGGGCATGAAATCTAAACTGGAATAATAAATCAAGTGAAATAGAGCTTCCAATCCAATACTAACTATTTAATCATGAAGCGCAGGTATAGTCAGTTCTCTCATTTCCCAAGAGATTTCCCACCTTTGCCAGCGCGCTTTTCCGGGGCTGGGCGGGCGGGCGCGCGGGCGTCGCGTGGTTTCAGGCCTCGGCAGCTGACACAGTGACGGGCAATATCTATCTCCGCGTTCCATCACGATCCAGCCTACTCAGGTGGGCTGCGTTTGACACGTGTGAGGTCGGTGCCATGGGCTACATTGCAATCATTCGTCTTCTACCTCGGCTCGAAGCACGTGCCGTGGCGGCGACCTCCACACAGAGAGATTGACGGCCGAAGTATCAGCTCAATTCGCGCGGTCGATATCGTGTTTTTTTTTCACGTTATCGGAATTCAGATTCATACGTGGACAAGTCTTTTTGTGTTTGAGTTTGATTCGTTCGTTCGTTCTGGTTTTTAGAAAGAATCTGTACGGGCAGTCGTTCGGTAGACTTTGTATAGTTCTGTGTCCACACTTCTTTGACCTAAGGGTATACGTTTGCTCAAGATCAAGCTCCTTTTTACTCTATCTAAGCATTGATATTCAAACATGGATACAAATTCTACCTCATACAATCTACTGAAGCTTTTCCAAGATTTTTCTTTGCTTGCCCAAAAAAATAAAGAATCACAAAGTATTAAAAAATGCTATTTCCTTGCACACATAAAAGACTTACACATGTTTACCCTGACGGCAATGATTTTACAAAAAAACTTGTAAACTGAGAAAATCTGAGTCAAGGAAGCAATAATAGAATTCAGAAACCTCAGAACTCAGAAACTCTATGCTTGAGAAGATGTTACGTTGAAAGCAATTAGAGTTCACTTAGTGTCGAGATAATTGTCGCGGAGACAAGTGTCAATATTTGTAAGTGAATGAGCTAGCTAATTGCTGGACCACCACGTTTAGCACGGAATTACACCCTAATAAAATCGGAGATAGCGTTGTTATCAGGTCCGTTATGATGGCCGTCGCATGGATCCGGGAGCGGTCGGTGCTTATGCACACCAGTTGAATAGCGCCAAGCCTCAGTGGAGGTGCCGGACTCTAGGCTTCATTCGGTGTTTTACAGATTGGAAAAAGTTTTTTCTATTTGTTTGCAATCCTTCTTTCAGCGAAGCCTTGCTTTTAATTAGTTTTTAAACTTTTCAGCCACAGTGGCTTATTTTTATCTCAGTTTTAATTAAAAATGTATTCCTGTGGAATTGGTCAAAAATTTTAAAATTAATTTGTGGTGCCGATCTTCCTAATTAAGAAGAGTAGTACTGTTCTAACCACTGGAGGATTCAAATGGTATAAAAAAAACACATACGTAGAGCTTTTTCTCACATCACATTCAAAAACACACTATTTAGTACAGCTCGGATATCTGGATATCTTTCACTGTTTTTATCGTATAACTCCACGGAACGGGGCAGACTGGTGAACAGCACGAGTGGCTGTGAGATGCAATAATCTGGCAAACCTTGCATACGCGCTAGCACGGGTAGCAGAGTAAAAGGGCTCAGGAGAGTTTTCCGTGGGTCGGACGTCGGATAACGGCAACGGCAACGGCAGGTGCTGGGAATGGCCACAGGTCTTGTCGGGTAGCCCACGCGTCTCCGCGTTATATCACGGGACAGGGGGCGGCCAGACTCCAGAGTGAGTGAAACTGATGCACGGGGGCAATAAGATATACCTCTTGGCATCGTGTTTGCGCTGGATGATCGACCCAGTGCTATGTAACCTACTGCTAAAGGTTTCATTCAAATTTTCGTACCACTCTCATATATACCGTTGGTTCGCTCGTTCACTTCGACCGTTGCTCTTCTACTTGATATTTTTCATCACGTGCACTCCACTGACTCTGTCATATCCCATTAAATTCCGGCCATCTAGTTATGGAAGCAATTCGATAAGCACTTCGTGTTTTGCTTGCTCATCTACTATCATTTACTCTCTTTATATTGGAGAGAAATTTGTCTCATCTATCTTTGTTCCTATTATCCGTGTTTGCTCTCCCGCAAAGTAATTGGATAGTTTTGTTCAGCCATGTAAGCTTATGAACGTTTGTTCCGAATAATCCTTCGGTTGGTCATATACAACTGTTAGTAACGAGGTTCACCTAAAAAGGATACCACGAATTATTGTTAACAATCTAGTACAATCAATGCATATAAAAACAGTTCTGTGTAGTACTTCAACGCTACACACATACTGATATTGGTGGTGATATAATAAAACATTCGGCACTCGCATATTGCGATGCAATTCATATTAGTAATTAAGCGTATTCATACATGGTGCTCCGATTTGTTTAAATTGCGTCTATTTGTGTTTCAAGATAATTATTGTCACACGATGGAAAAACCAATTGGTGTGCCACAGAGACTTTCAATGGCCAGTCAGTTGGCCTTTTCCTGAAAAAGGCTATGTCATTTACACAGATAACCGCTAACGGCAAATTGTTATTTTTTAGATGCATTGTGCTGTAGTGACCAAGGACTAATTGGTTTTCACTGGTTCATACGCTCATTCGTTTGCTTAGGGCCAGCTTTAATGGCAAATGGTTCTAAAACTTAATTCATTTAATATATTCAGCAAAATTTGGTGCTCAGACAAGCGTGCTCAGAGAGGTGTTTCGTATTTCCCGAACGAAGACGACGTCGTTTGCACTGCGTTCGAGTAAAATCCTCACTGCGCGTCATTTTACTCGAGCGATAGGAAATAAGCGTGCCTATATACACGTTATAAAACCAACACGCTTGAACGGCAACATCGTGGCTTTGGTGCCGGGGAAATATGCAAATTGAAAATTCATCTTGACTAAAGTGAGAAGTCTCGCGTAGACTTTCACTTACATAGCTTTTATTCTTCTTTTTTTCGCATTACGCTCCATTTCGCATTTTATTTGGTTATATTATTTACTTTGTTTACTTTCTTCATCTTGGCTGAAGATCATCTCCTGCGTATAGCTTCGATATTTCTCAACTATGTTGTGCGTTACACTGAGTGAACTGATCAACCGTAATGAGTAGGCAGGAACGTAGCTTTTGATGCACGGAAACTAATGCAGTGTATCATCCGTGTGAATTTTTCGATGCTATAGCTTAAAACAATTAATTTTCCCATTTACATTTCATACCCGTGGGATATATTCTCTCTCCTTATCTCTGTTGACCATTATGTAGGTGTTATCTATATGCAGCAGATTCTGATAACGTATATCAAACATCACAAAATATAGCCACTAGGTACTAATACAGCTTTTTGTTTAAAGCAACACATGTCAGGATCAATCCTACATCGACTGCTTTTTGACTCATATTCTCCAATTCTTTCCCGTCTTGAAACTGTTTTCTGCTCCGCTTGCCTTGTTTTATAGATACCGTTTATTTCATTCGTGATCGATTGAGTTCATTGCTATCATCTTTCATACTTGTAAGTGCACGCATCGTTCCTCAAGCTCTTCAGGCTGTGGAAGCTTTTCCACACAGAGGGCCTGGCACCTCCACCGTTCGTCGTGCACTAATGATCGACGACCGAGCAAGTTGCTCCTATCAGATTTCAAGCTTGACTTGACGAATCAACGGAATATCGCATGTTTTCCGGGAATTTTCTTCACTCAATGGTCCGGAAATATTATTTCCTCACACCCTAAGACTTAGTTCATCATACAAAGATTTCCCCCAAGAAGGATTTTATCGATTCAATGGAAGCCTTCTATCTGAGAATCGCAGATCGTAGAGATTGACTCCTTGTATATGGAGGGTGGGATTGGAGATGTGTTGGAGTGTTTTATATATCAGCTGTGTACTGATATCGACTTATACTTATCATAACCTTTGTCAAATAGCCTGCATATATTCAGCCGATGCAAGTACGGTTCATATTGGATTTCAATTGAACAGAATTAGCATATTTTTAATATGAAGCCACCGTTCCTTATCTGCCAGGAGCAGTTCTTTATTTTGCTCGTCGTTATACCAACACTGTGCGACGAGTTAGTCAGAACCCACTCTTTTAACTGAGATCCGGTGTTTGTTTAACGACGCAACTGAAATGACAGCAACCGCGCCGGATAATAATGTGGACGGAGAAGCTTCGAAGATGAAAGAAAATGTTCACAAGCACACGCCGAAGCTCAGTTTAAATTGAGTTTCTCGGGCCGAATATTGCCCTTTTAAGTTTGAGAACTTTTGGAAATTAAATCTTGAGTGGATGATTTTTTTCGACAGTTTTGATTAAGAAAATATCTTGACTGCGATCTTTCTCTTTATTTGAACACCAAAACACCTTGACGCGAGCAAGCTTCCAATAGGAACGAGCACAGCTCACAATACAATGGCAGTTCAAATCAGCGTGTTTTCAAATTCCCAGTTTCCAATATTCTATACAGTCTAAAAACTCTAAAGGAAACTTTTCTTGTATAGTCCTTTTAAGACGTTAAAAATAAAGTACATACGTTTTCCTCGTTTCTTTCATTCGAATCGGAGACCTTATTTCTCATTCACATGCAAGTCACGTCCACATTTTCTCCATCTTGAATCAGTGACCTTTTCCTTTCCAGTTCTACCTCTTCATTTAATGGCCAATTCATTTCCATCCCAACATTTTCTCGACCCATTTCCCGTGCATTGGAATGTATCTATCTCTCTCCTTAGAGTGAATGCTCGACATTTTCTATCGCACTTTGCACCGAGCCGTAATGAGTTGTGTGTACGATGGAAACAATGCATAAATCCTCGTCCATTCCAGTCTCTCGACATCCAGATTCCAGACAATGTTATGTTATCGTTTCATGCTTTGGCCTCATTATTAGAACAGCATCCTGTCATTCAACCTCGTTTGTTCTGTTTAATGAGAAGGCGATTGTTTATGACTTTATGGTATTAGTTTAAATTAATTACAACCGGCGATGGTTTGAACAGGTGAAACATTTGAGTTATGATAGCACGGTCTTCTATACCTGTTTTATCATGGTCGTCATTTTGGATAGGTATCATGTAGTACATAAATGAAATGTTATATCAATGCATGTAGACAATATTGAAAAACTTTGCCCGGTTACCACATCTACATATTTTTCGATTGTTTTCGGTGAATTATTTGAAACGATGATGATAATAATTTGTTAATTCCCATTGACCCATACTTCGTTGTAATTACGTAGGCATCTGTGGCTTTAGTTGACGCATGCAAACCTTATTCTGCTGACGTACCTAGTAATATATGCAACACGATGGAAGCTTTTCTCAACTAGACATGTTATTACTGTCTAACGCTTTAAGCATTCAAATAGCTGAACTTTTTGTCTACTATCTCTCCCCCTTTTAATTGAGATAGTAACATGCATTGTGTAAAATATGAAGTTTTAATCCTTTTGACCGAGTTTCTATTACATTCCACGAGTTAAACAAAATTATACTAACGTCTGTCTGTGAATAGAATTCAGAATTGAAGACGCGATTCGTATAACATTTTCAAAATTTTCTTCGTTATTCACATGAGAATGAATACTAATACCTCGCGTAATTGGATAGATTCCAGCATACGAGGATATCTCGGATCATTTTCTTTGTCCTCGTAACAAGAATTACAACATCGCTATAAAAAATTCTCCGATATTTTTCCAGCATTTTTCCAGCACACGAAGAAGGAACAACTTTTCTAAAATATACGATGATTCTCGATATTTTTAAATGTGTTATCGAGTGGCCTAGAGGGCTCTTTACCCTAGCCTGAATTGAACGTATTAGCAAGGCAGTTGACGCTGCCCAGTCTTTCCTGAAATTATTCGCGGCCCTTCATAGTCCCTGAAAGAATCTTGAAGTTCGATAAAATCGGATTATTCCTGTGAGAGCTCAGAGCAAGAAGGATCCGAATAATGGTTGTCAGCCAGTCTTTATCAAGCGTAGCGTGACAGATTTAGCAAGTCGGGTTAATTTACGGCTACTTTTCAACGCAAGAAAAAATTCCTCCCGTCATGGGAAATTAGAAAATAAAGAAAAGCGGTAAAACTAATTTCCGTGGAAATAATTTTTCCGAGCTGTACATTTTACGGGGAATAATTCGATCTTGGAAGTGCGCCCTCACCTCACTGTGAAATGTTTAAGTCCGACGTGTTATCTCATCACAACTCTTGGCTTGCTCTGATTGAGGTCGCGAACTGATGTTGTCCTATGACTGTGTTTTACAAACGAATACCTACCTATTCCCCATACATTTTATATTATGTAAAAACACTCACCTACGTTGCCCACCACATAGCGCGTATTTGCCTTGAATTCCCAACTCTGTTCGCGTAGTTCAAACTTTACCCCTTGTCCATGCAGGAAATCAGGGATAAACTGCCAGCAACACTTGTCCCTCTTCGCCAGCCTTACCAGCTGGACATATTGCGACAGCTTGTTTCGCTGTAACTTATAAATATTTCATAAACACTGTTTCGATAAAGTTTTACATATGCACCCTTGACACCAGCCATAAGTCATGGTGACCTGGCCAGTTCAACAACCACCCTCTCCCAATCGCAAACCCCATAGTCAAGCACCTATTAGAAATGAATGTAATGGTTTTAGTTTATATGCTGAAACAAAGGTGATAAATGACGTGTGATAAAGTAACGACTGTTAAAATGAGGCTGCGAAACAAAGTGTGATTTTACGTGCCTTCGAGAAATGTGATCATCTTGATGATCTGGAACAAAGATTAGTCTGATGCACTGGGATCGGCACTAGCTAATTTATGCAGAATCACGAAGACCCGTGTATTTGGTGATTGAATTTGCTTACCCATCTCAGGAGTTACTCCATGTGCACCGACCCCGTCAAGGAACACTGTGTTATGTATGCGTAATCTGCAAGGTCATGCATTTAATTAAGCAGACAAGCGGGGACCGCTGAATAGAGGGAGTGGAGGTTGGAAGTGGAGGTGCCAAGCCTACGCCTTATTGAGTCTCTCAAAGGAGCGGACTCACGGCCACCTGAGCACGTCTAAGAACGGACGACCTATTAGCAGCTTTGTAAATCTAGCGAGATAGCGTTACCAACATTAAAATGCTGTTTCGGTATTTTACTAGCGAGAAACTTGAAAGTTTTCTCATTTAAATAAAAGTGTCTGCGGAAGAAGTTACATAGAGAAATAAGACAACTCGACGGAGAACATGTTAAGTTACACGCGGCTGCAGCGAGAAGATGATTAAAACACGCGAGCCAAGTTTTACAATCTATTTCATGGAACACGTTTCCTTCCTTTGAGATAGTTATTATTTTCTCGGTGTGATTGAGTTTTTGTTTCAAAAAGGTTGAGTAGAAGCAAACATTAAATAACTTCACGTCAAAACATGATGTGAAATTGAAAACAAATGTGTATTTAAATTGAAGTGAAAGTGGCTGCTCACAGCTTGCCATGCAATTTTTCCTTTCTTGACATATTATCGTGCTGCAGCGATCCTTACGTCAACGGTACACAACCACATAGTATACTATACATGCGGGCATGCAGTACAAGGATATAAATTGCTAGTATCAGATTCAAAAGTGACAACTTAAATTACCACACGTCGTAATACACCTAGGCTCTCTAGCTTTGTGTAATTGCACCATCGCTATCGGCCACTAATCCGTATCTCCCGTCGGTAGCAATTTTCATAACAAATATTGACACTGTTCGAAATTGAATACGTTCCTCTTAAAATGTCTATTTGCTGTGCAATTATCATCCCCATATCGGTGATCATGGTATTCCTCAACGACGGGACATCGGCATTCCCTTGGCATCTATGTCGCACACGGAATATATGGAGGCGGTATTGGGATATAATCGGTCTATGATCTAGGCCACGGTGGGACAGACAACGAGCTAGAGATTTGGGGACTCTGTTGAACCCAGCGAGGTTTAATCGTGGCCCCAGGGTGGCGACAAGTGTAGGCAAAATTTGTTTAACATAAGTTCAACCAAACTGTTTGAAACTAACTCTAATTTATATATAGGCTTATGAGAGAAGTGGTGTACAATATGTTGCCGAAAGTTTGTCGCCCCAAAGCATGGCTGTAACGATGTTGTTGCAGTTAAGAAATGACAGGGGGGTGGGGATGAGAAAGACAAGTTTACACCAAGCGATTGCTGGGCGTAGGCGGCTGAACCAAGTTGGGAAAGAATTAAGCAAGCTAACGGGGGAGGTGTGAGGCTTATGATGATATTGGGAAAAGCATGCGAAAACTTGTCAACGTGATGGAGAATAGCACACGGGAAAGAAAGTGTTATTTGTGTCACGTTATATACGTGTGTTGTGTTAGGAAAAGCTGTTTGAAAAACATCCACGCACAATTCGTTAATGTAAATCACTTGCATGGCGTAATTCGCACTTTTTGCCAGACTGTTACTCTGTGCAGCACACGTACTCCTGTCAGCCCAGCATTTGGGCTTTGCAGCACTTTCGTGATTACTACGACTTCTCTACACAGTTTCTTTTTTCATGCGACGTTTCTTTTCACGTAACACAAGTTATTTTTTCTTTCCTTGCTAGTTTCGCGAACGTGTTTCTTTCAACGGCTAAGAAATACATCCAATCTTAACCACCAGTTATATTATTGTTACATCATACTCAATACTGAAAATCATATTTTGAAAAGAAAAAAACGCTTTTGAAATGAAAGCTCGGAATGGTTTTCCAATAACGGCGACTTTTCCTGTCCCTGGTTCTTACTTTGATACGAGATTTGTCCGGCTCTTTCAATCTCGCCTAAGCCGAGGGCCCAAGCTGAGGCAATCTCCAGCAAATCTCGCGCAAAAAGGCTGCAGCTAGCCAGCCACGCTAGCGGAGGTGAATGGATGCCAATCCCGACGCCATGTCATGGGAAGCCACAATTTTCAAGTAGGCTCTCTCTAATGACACAGCTTAATGTATAAGAGGCAAGCTGCGGCGTATTTTGTGTGTCCGGCAGAAGGTGATTTCCACCACCAGAACGTTTGTGCAGAGCCTTTTCTGGGAAAACTTGGGTTTTAGTGTAAGCTTTTGTTGTAAGTGAAACCAGCGAAACCATAATTTAATAGACAAGTTTATTTTTATCGCCTTCCGCAAAATGAGACTAGTCTTTTTGGCGAAGCTTTGCACGCTTCAATGTCGTTGCAAGTCTGCGTGATGGAACACATTCTTTAGGTGGGGAAGGTTTTTTGTACTTGCATGTTCGCCTCGAGAAGTTCTAAACTAAATATAATCAGCAGGTCAACTGACATCAAATAAAAGTTTTTCTCTATACCCAAACTTATGTGTCACAAATGAATGCTCGCAGTTTTCTGTCCGGGTGGATCATTTTTCCATGTTTCGAATCAATGATGCAAACATGAGCGACGTTTTAAGACTTCTCTGGGTCTGCTGCCTCCAGATATCACTTACGCCATATCCGAGGCCGAGCAACGTGAAATCTCAGACATTGGCAATCATATCACATCCACGACGAGCCAGAAAACCTTGCAAACATCTTTTAACCCATCCAGAACACTATTCAGTATTGATTTGATGTGTAACACAAATGGCACACTCTTTCCCATGTTATTTGGAACCGAGAAGGAAACTGGTTAAGTCGAATCGTTACTATTTGTTATTCTCATCGCATCTTTCGGGGTTTCTTTTTCTTCGACACTTTCGCTTCTCATTTTTCACGTATGTATACTCTTTATATGAAGCATAGATATTTACTGCAATAGCAAACGCTCCATGAAGATGCACAGCCCCTAAACAATCGTGTTGTCTGAATATTATATTTCACATTCGTTTTTCTTATACGTTGTAAATACACGGCATGCAATTTTCGCTCAATTTATCGACAGTGATAATACGAAGGTAGTGTAGTAAATTTTCGGAACTACCCAATATGTTCGAACTGTTAGTAAATAGAAAAAAGATTGCGCGACGTGAACTGCATGCACCAGAAATCCGTGTTTATAGTCAATCCATCAACACTTTTAGTAACTGGCTCGAATAAAATACATACTTAAACAAATTGACGCAACTCAAGACATTAAGTCCTATTTTGCCCAATTCGTCTGGATGAATTTAAAGGGTAAACCAGATATCAAAATGAACCAAGTTTCACAGTTTAAGCTGATTCGACTAAAAACAATGTAATCATGGCGGAACCCTTTGATTGTTCGGCCATAGGCAAACCACGAGTACGAGTGTTTAGTATTTACTCAATGAAGCAGTCTCTAGCTTCTAGGGTAGGTATCTCACCCTTTGGTTGTTCATGCATCATCTATCAAACCCCTGGAGAGGATGGTCCCGAAGCAGGCACAATCAAATACACGTAGGCCAAACATAGTCCTGTCATTAGGGCAGAGTGAAATGCAATTAGCAAGGTCCGAAACTAAAGCCATTGAATTTCTGGAACAATTGGGAGGGTCATTGAGGAGAACGAAGCTGAGGTTTGAGAAACCTACAAAGATGAATAAGTCCTCTGCAAGTGTATACGTGTCTACTCCCCTCGAAAACCAGAAATTAGGTTGAAACCGGTTCGTTATGCCATTTTACAGTAGATTTGTTTCTTCAACTAATTTTTGTTAGCCGTTATTATGTTGTTAGTTGGTATTATTTGTATAAGAATTACGTGTGTAGTATAGATCAGGGTATAGAGTATCACATCGACTATCTTAAGGCCAACGGTCAAGTTATGGAGTGAAGAAGTAAAGAGGATCGTTTACGATGCTTCGGGGAAGTTTTAGCAAATTTCTTAGCATTAATACCCAGTTTTTAAATCAGCGTTTTAAAAAGTACTAAGATAGATAGGCGCCTCAGAGAATGCGCGGATTCTCCGTCAGGATCTCCGGTTTTACCCATGGGATAGTTCCTCTATACCACAAATTATAGCCACCCAAGCTCTC